>JARJDS010041859.1:0-10524 GCA_030264155.1 Atheta pasadenae
AATGAATTTTTGTGCTTTATGTAAAATGAAAAATATTTAATATTTAAAAGAGTACTTCTAATCAACTGCCTCCAAACTGGTAACCAGTAACAGTAGCTCGTCCATCTTTGTCCTCGTTTTCTTTGGCGCTCTTCGGTTCTTTGGTCTTTAATAATAAAGCAACAATTTTAATTGGGCGACGGCGCGTCGAGCGAGGGACGTAAATCAACGGGCAATTTATAATAACGGCGACAAGCCGACAAGAAGACGTTTTATGAAAAAGCGCGCTCCGGACAACTTTTTGGGGGGTGTTGCAAGGGGTTTTTGCTTGGGTTTGGGTACGTTGCGGAGCCGACCAGAAACGGGATCGTTAACGCCATCAACGTCTTTGTCCCACGAAATGTTCAACAAACTCTACGCGTCCAAGTCATCTACTTTCGTAAATCAACGAATTGATTATTATTATTATTAAAAAGCCTAGTACTAAGACATGAAACATTTATCATATAAAATATAATAATTTTAGGAACAAATGTTACGATAACATAGGCAACTTTGTATGCATTTTGTTCTTTTTAAGTTTACAGAAAATTATAAAGAAGTTAAACATTTTTCTTATTTTTGTGGTTTACCTAAACAGTTGTTCTTTTGTTTATATTTTGTTTCACCGTAAAATTCAACCCTTAAGTATTTTATTTTTGCTCTTAAAGTTGAATAGAACAGGCAACTTTGTATGCATTTTGTTCTTTTTCAGTTTACAAAAAACTATATACAAGTTCAACATTTTATTATTTTTGTTGTTTACCTAAACAGTTGTTCTTTTGTTTATTTTGTGTTTCAACATAAAATTCAACCCCTAAATATTTTATTTTTGCTCTTAAAGTTGATTTGAATATTCAACTTTGTATGCATTTTGTTCTTTTTTAGTTTATAACAAACTATAAACAAGTTCAAGATTTTTATTATTTTTGTGGTTTAGCCTAACAGTTGTTCTTTCGTATACTTTTTGTTGCAATATAAAATTCAACCCCTAAGTATTTTATCTTTGCTCTTAAAGTTTAAATTTTATTTATTTTGTTTTAATATTACCATTAAATCTATGAATATTAATTAAAAACTAAAATAACTGTTTGCACAAAACATAAAACTAATCTTTTGTAAAGAGTTGAAACAAAATGTAAACATAATGCAATTCCTTCCTGCCGGTGCACTGCAAAGCTCTTAAGCAGCACTTTAAAGTACAACGCAGCGTCAAGCTCCTGGCCCTGCTTGCGATTAAAACGTTTTCTTCTCAACTTGCACCGAAAAAAACCGAACCTCTTTCCTTCTTACCCTTAAAAAAGAAACATCTTTTGTTGTATACAACGTTTTCATTTCCTTATCTTTAATGTAGCAAAAAATGACTTGGAGAGGGTAAAAATTGTATTTTTTATATTCCGCCTGAGGTAATTATCCGAATGAGCAATTTTTATGCCTTTCCTAATACTCGAATGTTTGTCAGGCTGAAATATGTTTCACAACGCAAGCATAAGGAAACTGTGAAAACATTAGGGTAATAAATTAAATTATCAGCCACTTTATTACGCGATGTTGATGATACCGAATGTCCTCCAACGAGGTATAGATTGGCGACTTGGTGCGCCCGACGCGGATATACGCGTAATAAAACGTGAATAATGTTCCGGGCGCCGAAAATTTTCATTGCGTAATTACTCACAGAACAAGGAAACGCGCCGACTTTCTCTCGCTGGTTCCATCTTCGCGTTTCATCATGGGTTATACACGTTTGTTGCTCCTGCGCACGCTATCACACATTCGGCCAATTTCTCATGCCGATTGCCTCGTTTCGCTGCATTAGATGCATTAACACGGAACGAAACGCCAACCAACGTTGTCTTGAGTCTCGAATGTGTGTGAGCTATATGCGAGGAAAGTGTTGTTCTCGTATTTCCTGCTCCGGCTCCATTAAGTGCTCGCCGCACGAAAACAAAACAACCACCATCCCGCACATCCGACGACGAGTGGCAAACAAGAAAACGAGGAAACGTCAGACAAGACTAGACAACGCTTCAGCGGAGAAACAATAACATTTTCACTCACCAAAAAAAACACGACACACTGTATAACAACACACAAACATGCTTCTGCTGTTGGTGTTGGTATAAAGTGTACGAATAAATAAATGTTGTGCTTTCTTCAGCACACAACGAGCGAAATTTTGAAAACAACGACAATACGAATGCCACCTGCAAACAGGTGCAAGCAAGCAACCAAAACAAGTGTAAATTTAGTGCGCAGCATTATCACCGGTGAGCGCACACGAATTTACGACTCTAGCGTGTCGTTACTGCGCCTGCAATGTGCACACAGCGCCATCTATAAGCAAATAGCACTCATTCGTCACATTGTGATGTAACTAAGTAGCAGTAAGTTTGCGGGGGATAAATTTAATTTTAAGTTATTTTAAGTTATCGGTTTCGAAAGGTAGTGAGTTTTCTTTTTGGATGAAAAGTAAAGTTTGAGCTTGAATTTGCCGCAAATGGACGCGGTGCTGCTCGTTATGGCGGTAACGAAATTAATCATCTCTTTAAGCCCCGCGATATTGTTTGACTTTATCGATAAAATTCAATATTTACTCGAGGCGCCGAAGAGAGGTGGCTTTACCAGCGGTGGTAGCGGAGGCGGCGAACCTCTACAACCTCGAAAAAGTAACCGGCGGACCGACGTAGAGCAAGCCGCTTAACGAACAGTTAACCCCTCAGCCTCGAATCAATCAATTTCGACACGGTGGCGGACGCGCTAAACTAAGCAAGCGTGGAAAGCGGGTGGAAAAATACTACCCTTGCAGTAGATGATTGAAAAACTAAGAAATTTATTATGTAGACTTTGGAAAATCCATTTTTAAACATTTTTTTTGTTGTAGCAAAAATATTCATCTCACTACTTGTGTTCTTTTGCGTTTTTTGGTTAAAGGGTTGGTTTTAGGAAAAATGTTTACTAAGATAAAAGTTTCTAAATTTAATACTTAACAACTTTTGTTTAAACTTTTTTTCAAAATTTTTATTAGAAATTGAAGTTTTGATTAGATAAAGACAAAAAACTATTTTTGTGCAATACCTCAATTTTTTATGAAACAATTTTGTGTTTAATTGACTTTTTAGCCAAACTGGTGCTATTTAGTAAAAAAATTATTAAAACAAAAGATTCTGTATTAAATTTTAAACAACTTTTGTTATAACATTTTTTTAATATTTAACCTAGAAACCCCTATTTTATTACCCTAAAGTAAAATTTTAATTTTTTTGCACTTAAAACTTTTGTTTTTTAAAATGATAAATTAAATTGTTAAATAAAAACCGTACATTAATCGAAATGTTCTCAAATCAACTCAATACCATCCCTTCTCAACCCTTAGTCCTGTAAAACCACTGCAATTCAAAGAATTCCCAACTTTTGTGGGCAATAAAATTCCATTCCATTGAAGTACGCCGCAACCGCAAAAAACTTTAAAATTTAAAGTTTCCACTTAAAGATTTGGTTCGCTCGCCGCCAACGCGTCCAACGAATTATGAGACTTTTTAATTCGTGGACGACACAATTAAAAAGTTATTTTTATTATCTCCATCAAAGGAGTGTCTGTCCGAAGGCGAGAATATGGCGACGAGCAAGCACTAAGTCTCTCTGAAACGAGACGTTTTTAATATTGTTAAGACGAAAGTTTTCCGAACTTTCGCATCGAAATCTTAATTTTTATCTTTGGCCCAAACTTTATTTCCACTGCTCCTGCGACGGTAATAAATCTCGGCTTTAAACATCGAAACTCATTTAAAACCAATAAAAGAAACACCACATCGAATAAAACGATTTTTAACAATATATTTCCCTAAATCTACCGATAGATGGCGTTAGTTGTTAATAAAATTTACTCTCCGGATAAGTAGTGACTTTATCTTCGTGTTTTGTGGATGCCGCTAATGAATACATAAAATAAACATCCTTAAATTTCTGTCGGCTATGCTTGCTGTGTGTTTGGACGGAATGGAAAGCAAATTTCCAGCAACTTCTCAGCTTCCTTGGGGGCGCATCGCAAGAAGCACTTACCGAGCATGTAAGTGGCACTATGTACACATCGTACGTACACTGGCACCTTACATACATTGCCAACCTCTTTCGCTTGGGCACGATATGCACGAAATGGAAATGCAGGAAAATCGTACGAGATGAAGCGCGCATAACGCAAGAAAAAAATTTAGATACACGTAAAGTGAGTTTCGACTACCCGCCGAACACGAGCTGGTACACAACAAGTGTACACATTGCAAATTTTTCCAACCCAATTTTATATATTTACATACCAAGTGTTCGAATTACAAACATTTTGAACTACTCCTTGGGAAATTTCAGTGCACACCAATTTTTTTCGCTTTTCAGTTGTCGAAGGGATGAAAACACAACCAAGGAGTAATGAAAGTTTATAGACGAGCAAATCGATAATATACCTTGCTTGTCATGTGTGTGCTTTGAAAGTTTTTTTTTTGTGCTGAATCTTCTCTTCTTTGTGGGAAGGCGCAAAGCTTTTCTTCCCGAAAGACATGAGCTACCCTTGCTCTTATTCCCCTTACCTTTACCTTTATTCTTACCCTTACTTTTATCCGCATTTTGACTTGTACGCGGACAAGTAACTTCCTGGCTGGTTGTCGGTCGTTTTGTTGTCGCCGCCGCGCGAGCAGCTGCGACTTTTGCGCCCGTTTGCCAAAGCACCGATAGAGCAACGCCGCTCCCACAGGAATTGTGTACGCGCCTACCACTAGTTGGTTTATTTATTTATTTATGACCTGACCAAAGTTGGTGACTATTAAAAGTTTACAGTCACATCTTTCGTTTCGTAAAATATAGTGGTAGAAGTTATGATATATGAGTTATAGGCTACTATTTCATAGATGGCGTTACTTTAAACTCAAATTTATGTATATTAACGTCATACTTTAGATAAAAAAACAAAACTTATCTTTTCATCAAATTTTAGATTTTTAAAACAAAAATCAAAATATGACTACAAATTCATAGATGGCGTTACTTGTTTTTTTTTACTAAAAATTAAAAACTTAAAAGTATTAAAAAATTAATAATTATTAATAAAGTTTTAGATCAATACTAAATTTTAATTGACTAAAACTCAAAAACTTTGTGCATGTTCATTAATTAATTATTAATTCAATTTGTGACAAAGTTTTGTCGCTGTGCATACTTTTCTCTTGCATTTCTAAGTTTCTAGTTTCCATAGTTTGTCATAGTTTTAAACTTTTGTTTTTAAATAATTAATTTTTTGTTTTTTTTTCTGTTGCAGGTAAGTCCACAACATAACCAACAATATTAGGCTCATCTAACCTCAATTTTTGTAAGTAACAATTCTTTGTTTTGAAGTTCTTATGTTCCAATCAAATTGTCAGTGATCTCAACATCTATTTCTTTATCTTTATCGAAAAATCTATCGATTTTCATGCTTTCACGCGTTTTTCTCCTCGTTTTTGATTATCTCCAGCGTAGAATTTGTGGTTTGCGTTGATGATCTTTCGTCCTAGTATCAAAAATCGCTTTTTGAAGTTGTCCACCACTGATCGGTTGATATGATTTTGTGTGGCGCGGAAGCTATTAACGAAAGGAGGGAAAATAACGACCGTTGACAAAGGAAATGCGTTTTATTCGAGAGGTTATAACCTTTTACGTTTCAAATCTTGAGTTTCCTCAACCTCACTCCACCATTTAATACTCATAAAATACTCATAAATTTTGTGTACAACTTTAACCTAAAAAATGTTAAAATTAAAAATTGTTTTTGTTACAAGTGACAATACTAAAGTAATGCGTTTGTATTTTAAAGATTTAAACAGTGTCAAGCGTTGTTATTGATAATCTCGTTCATTTTCCATAAAAAGAATCTTAGCCAGAGGCTCCCGAAGGACTCGCAACACTCTAGAGTCCTTTAGAGTCTTGAACCTTCACCGAATCATTTGCAAAAAAACAGGAAGTTGGAAATATTTCATATAATTTTTTAACACTCGAGACATTTTTCACTTTATCAATCGGAATTAACGGAAAAAAGCGTCGATTTTTCATCGCGTGGATAAGCCGCCTGCCACCATAACCTCCATCGTCGTTGAGGCTGCCGCCCCCAGCGTATAAATTCTATATATGCGCACCACGACGTTTATAAATTGATGCTTAATCATAAAATAAAACAATTTTCGCTCAAAAGTTTCTCAAAAATTGGACATTTTAGACAATTTAAAATTAAATTTTCCAAAATATGTTTGACTAGTTTGCAACTCGATGCATTTTACGCGAATTCTTCGACTGCAATCATTAATATAAAGTGTTCTGGTGCAAATTAAGCGCCCGACGATAAAAGATTAACGTCGTTTTGTGCAATGCTAATTTCCGTTATGTTTCTGTATACGTTTTCAGCGACGAATAAAAATTAAAAAAGAACTTTTACCATTTCAGGGTAATTGTAGTTTCTTGCGATGGCTGTCACGTGTGTGTCGTTATCGTTAAACTAACAAATAGCCGCCATAAATTTGAACATTATTTACGTTAATATAAGTGCATAAGTATAGAAAAGTGCACTACGTTTAAGGCACTTAACAAAATGTTAAAGAAACAACGAATAAAAACACAAAACCTATGGTTTTTCAATTTAAATTTTTTAACCATAAATTACCTATAAATCAAACCAATGACCAATAATAACGATTTATCGTCAGTTTAGTTATAAACTATCAAGAAAAAACACTTAAAACTAATAACTTTATTATCGTACTGTCCGTTTTGTGTCGTTATTCGTGGTTTGTAAGCTGCAAACTACAATTAAACACACAAAACATATAAAAAAAATAAATATACAATGAATAAATGCTTGGTAAACATTAAATTTTATCCTACAATTAAAAATATTTGTCATTTGTTGAGGAAATCATGCATAAAATGACTCATATCATACTTAGAAGCAAATAAACCTAAAGTGACCTAAAGTGATTTAAATTTAATTGTCCTGCCCAGTCACGTCTTGCATTGTTTCATTATAAAAATATTTAATATTTTAATTGAAATCAAACTAGTTTATTATGCTACCCATTTGAACTTTAACATGACGAGTTCAAAAAACGCCACGAAAAATTTATCATCGCTGGCAACGGCGACCTTTTTGTAATTGAAAGGGTTAATTGGGTTTATTACTCAAACGCGCGGGCGCCGCGACGCTTTTTTGCCGTTTGGCTCATCACACCAACCCGAAACAGTGTCACCGCATCGCTGTATTATTCATGCTTGTTATGTTATTCATTCATTCAGCTCTTGGCGTTTCCATTCCTGACTATAATAATAATCAACACTAACACTGCATACTGCTACGCGTACCAACATATTTCACGTGTTTAAATTAATATCAATTAGCTTCGTGTTTCATATGCAGAAAATTTAATTAGATCAGTCTTGTTTGTTTAATGGTTACATTCCTAGTATTACTAACAATATTTTTGTTGTTTTGTTAACAATTTCCTTATGCTAATTAGTTAATGATTAATTGTATTTTCTAAAAGGGTGTAAGTGGGTGTGGGATAAATTAACGTCGCGTTAGGTAATAACAATTTTTAATTTTTGGGTTTTGTGCGATTAGGTTATGAATTTTTAAATTAACGCAAATATTAGTGCAGGTTAAGCACGTTAAGCGTGATTATGGCATATTATCATGCGTTGGGCGTAATTAGGCGAAAGCTTAATTGGTAAATGTGAAGTTTAATAAAGAAAAATTCGTGTAACCTTGAACTGAACTTACGAAACTGGTGTAATGCACGCTATTTGTTTTATTTTTATTTTTTTATTTAGAAAATTTAATAAGGTTACCTGTGGGTTGAAACATTATCGTCTTGTTTGTTTTGTGCTTTCATTCGTATGAATATCAACACAAAGAAGACAGTACGATAATAAAATTTTTGAATTTTTTAAAAACTCAAAGTTTTTTTTTTATATTTTAAAATTTTGTGTATGTATCTTTTGATATTCAAACGCTGGCACATCTTTACATTTCCATTCATGTCCATGCAAGTCGGTACGTGCAATGTGCATGCACAGTTCACGCATCATAAACTTCGTTTCTGACACGTTCATCACGCTGAACGGACTCATGTACTCTTTTCGTGCATGTACATTTACTTCATAGTACACCACTATTACGATAGTATGCATTCAGTCTAGAACTCTAGATGAATGCAACATACAAAAAAGTCCGATGCTTTCATGCAACCCAATGCCGTTGCATAAGATTGGAATTGACGCATGTACGCTTCAAACGTTCGAAAAGCGCAATTGTAAATATTAGAAACGTCGAAAAGTGTTGAAGCTCGGCACTTGCCTCCACTACAAACCCGATGTGTTGTCAAAGCAATGCAGAACTTGCTGAAGATGCACAATCTAGGTGCATATAATGCATGGGAATGATACAGCGGAATATAAAGAAAAAAAAAATCGTGAGACGAGCTCGTCTAAGCGAGACGTGCAAAGCGATCGCCGGCACTCGGCGCGAAATTGACAACTCGCTTGTGAATATTAAACGTTGGCACTGGCTTACACAATTCTGCAATTCTTAGGTAAAGCAAGTTGACAGTTTTGAAACACAAAAGTCAAAATTCTTGAAAACAACCAAAAACAAGGAACAAAGACTCAGTCTGAAGTCTGTTGAAGGAATTTTTGATATTAGATATTAAATGTTAATAAATAATGTATAGGTTAGGTTAGGTTAAGCACAAACAAAGCGCCATCTAGTAAGAAAATAAAGAAAACGTTAAATAACACAAATTCATTTATTTCGGTTCATTTCGTAATGCATATTGTGCGTGTTTTTAATAAAGCGAAGCCTTCTTGATCGTGCAACCGGTTGGTTGCGGTTGAGGCGGTTTCGTGCCGCAGCGCAGCATGCATAAAGACGTAAATGTGTAAACTTATTATTAGCGTCGGGTAATTATCGTTCCGCGGCGAAGTCGGCGCCTTGCAAAACCTTCAATAGCGTTCCAATCGAATTCTAGCGTTCAGACGGTTCAGACATTTAAATTTAAGGCACACCACACACCAAACATCAACATAACCTAAAACTTTAACCTAAAACTTTAACCTTCAACCGTAGATTTTGTTTTTAACCTAAAAACTAACGTTAATTCTAACTAAACTTACAACTAAAGTTTTGTTAGGATTTTGATTGAAAATGTTCACGAGAATTTTATTAAAAGTGTAGTGTATGAATATCTTTACATCGGTTTGTAATATACTACATGAATTCAAGCACATAATCGCAAATATGTTCGAGTTGGAATGGTTGCAAAGCTTCGAAATGCAACTTATTATTATACCCAAAGCCGAATCCAGCTTTTCTCAATACAAGGGTTGAAATTGTGCAGGAATTTCTCATGCTTTTCACAAACTAATCAAGACCTGTATATATAGTATTTTATACTACACAATTTTTCTGTAATACAAATTTTGATACAAAAATCCAAAAATTTACATTAAAATTTCGAAAAAAGAAAGAAAGCTGGTGTTATTGCAGAATATTTTTCTTGGTTGTTTTTACCCTAGTTACCTTTTACCTGTCGGCCGGATGTCGGCACTCTTTCATCATAGAAACTAATCCGGTCGGGAGGTTGGACGCTGGCGTGCGTTTGCAACATTTAATTAAAAACACTCGCGCATAAAGCTTTTCGCTAGCTCACCACACCATCGCAACGATATTCTATTTCGACCATCGTCGGTGAGTTTCAAGTGAAATTAGTTGGTCTCGTTGTGCTTCTTTGTGTACACATTGGTTGATTTCGTACATGTCGAAGGCAGACTTAACCGAAATTCAAGAATGTCGGACATAACTGCGGTGGAATTAAACGAACTCGTCAAGAATGTTATCAAACTCGTGTATTTCGCGAGAATGTTCGCATTCGGCATGAAACACACGAATAACTTTAATTCATTTAAAAATTCCGCACTTAAAATTTACTTTAATAGATAATTCAACTACTACACTACTACTGCTACTAGAAAAATCTTTCAATAAAAGCTATTTTAAAGTTTTAAAGTTTTTTTTATTCAAAAACGGGTACTAACAGTATGCAACCAGTTATACTTTAAAAATTTAATGTTTTTTAGTTTTAAAAAAATGTTGTGATATTTTGACAGATTCAATTTAACAAAACGTTCAACATTATAATTTTAATTTATTTCAATTTTCTACCCTTATTTATGAATTTTATTTTGATGCAAATAATTTAAATCAAAAAATCTTTGATTCACAACGAAATTCTTGAAAGAAAATTCAGTTAAGTTAAGATTGTGTAGTTTTTGCTTGTTGTGTTGTATTCGAATAACTTTGAATGGACTTGATTTCTTTTTTTTGCACCCTGCGCAAAGAGATCGCAGAATCAAAGACGAATACGATTACCGCGCGCGCTTTTCAGCGCACTTTTTATGACATCATATTATGATATTTCGCTCAAAAGCACAAAA
>JARJDS010041870.1:0-67460 GCA_030264155.1 Atheta pasadenae
AAATAAAAACAAATAAAAAAAAACTACAATATTTTTTATTTTAATCAGAGCCCGGCGCCTCCACACTATCTAAATACATTGAATTTACCATAATTAATGAAAACAAGACATAAATGTTGGAATTATTTGGGTTCAGTGTTCAAGATTCATACATTAGAAAAAATTAACTATTAAATGTTAATCAATTTGTTAGATTAAATTCTTACATGCCCATAGATTTATAAAATTTATTATTTGGTCTATTTTATCCTTAAAATACAAACATTTACTTTCCAACACCTTTTATTTGAGTTTAGGAACAAAGCCAATTAACGCCCTAAACGTAATTAAATAATACAAATATTTTTTCTTTTAAAGAAAAAAGAAAAATTAAGTTTTTGTCGGTTTGTAAGTTAAAAGCGTTAAATCATTAAGATTTTAGTAAAATTTATAAAAAATTACTAAGAAATCTTAAGGAAACTTGAGAAAACTCAAGGAAACGTAAAGAATTATATAAAAAAGTAAAAAAACAAAAAGCTTCTTAGTAAGTCGATTAATTACATTTGTTAGTATGGGTAAAATACTTATAACAAGATGAAATACTCATAAAAACTCGTGAAACGTTTGAACTCTGTGAAAAATCCGAAAAGTGTTGGACCAGTTCCGAGAATAACGAAAGCTGTGCTTAATTATTCATAATGAATTTTCTTCAGTAACTTTTTTCTATAGTTTTTTTCGTTATAAAGTCATTTCTCCCTCATTTTCGAATTGGGGTGAATGTCTTTTCAAGGATATTAATTTCTATGTTTTATTTTTGGTCGTGACCCTAATTGATTCAGTCGTTTATTATTCCAACAACAAACAAACAAAAACATAAAAAATGATAATTTTTCTATGTAATTTTTTACATTTATTTTTTTGGAAAAGTGTCATGAATTTAAATAAATAATTTATATTTTACCACGAAATAAATAACATATTCATACAATAATAATATTTATTCCAAGAATATTTTATGTCGAAATCTATTAATATTTATATCCCAATATTCTTTCTCTCTATGATTATTGTGACTACAACTGTACATTTGTTTGAATCATACCAAACGAGTAATTACTGCTTTTCGAACAATTCACAGAATTCAAGCATGGAGTACATTTGCATGTATTTTCATTAACGATTCGTTCACACATACTCTACGTTTATAATTATTACTTTTTCACACAAAGTGCATTTTCATTTGTTACAAACGAGTTCATTCTATTCAGGTTTACAGTAATAATTATTACATAATTTATTTTTTGTTTACGTTGTTAATTATAATAATTGTTTACGTGCAAAGACACGTTAAGTTAAAATTAATTGAAATAAATTTGAGTGTATAAGTGAATGAATTAATATATTTTGAAATTTGTGTATTATTATAATAAAATCGAATTTATTTACAATAATTGTAACATTGATTGGCTAAATAAATATAAACATATAAATATATATTTATGTAGATATAATTAAATTTGGGGTGGTTTTACATTAAACCGTAACGATTATTTTAATAACCCACAAAATATTTTTGGGTGAATTTATTTTGGATTTTATTAGGTTTTCTACAACAAGTACAAGTTGAGACAGACTTGAGCTAATAATGGATGAGGTGTATTGAGAGAAGATTACGCTGATGAAATAGCTCTTTGGAAAGCGGCGACAAGCGTCCCTAAAAAAGCTCCCTTTCACAAAAATCTACACGGCGTAGAATAGAAACAAATAAAAACCTTGATAGAAAGAAAGTCGGCGAACAAACAACGACAATGCGGGCTTGGACAAGGGGTGAAACAAAGAGTACAAAACTGAAAAAGACAACAACAAAAAATAAATAAAACGTGAAAGTGGAGCGACCGATGTGAAAGCTTTGTGAGCCGATGCGTTCCTTCTATAGAGATATAATTGTAACAACTTTCTCTTCATTCGATTAGCGGCAGCTTGCTTTGTCGCTTTGTGTCTTTATCACGTTCCCTGGTCGGCCATTTCCAATCATTCGCCCATTGTCAAGAAGTATACAACTTTATCGAAGCGATGTCTTATGTATTGATATTTATTGCTTCTTATATAACTCGTAAATTGCTAATAATAATAAATCATAACTTAATTATATACTAAACATTTTTATTTTATTTTTTAACCCTTATATTAATATAATCCAATTATTAATTACAATAGAACCAAATAAAATACTTGGAAAGATTATAATGTTATAATACAAAATATTTGTTTTCCACCCCTTGCGGCGTTTCTGAGTTTTATTATTCTTTGCCTACACTTTGTTTTTCCTTTGTTGACTTTAACCGCACTTAAACCCCTTGCAATTGCGGGTTATGGTGGGTAATGTGCCATGAAGACTGGTGCTCGTGTTCCACCCCGCCCAAAATGTAATGGTCGGGAATTTACGGCCGCTAATTGTACATTATATTTCGTTAATTTCATTTCTTTCCTGTTGTTTCTCCGCTCAATAGTCTCTCGGTGAAACTAGACGTGGGAAACAAAACGGATAATGAATTGGCACCCTGTATGTGAGCAAAACAAAGCATGAAGAGTTGAACATACTCTTAACCTCACAATGGGGGGTTATATTGTCTAGATTTTGATGAAGCAAACAGCGGGGTAACAAAAGTCAAAGACAGAATCATAAAAATAAACAATGTTATTATAAAAAACTAAAAACAAATAAAAAAACTGCAATATTTTGTATTTTAATGAAAGCCCGGCGCCTCCACACTATCTAAATCCATTGAATTCATAATAATTAATAAAAACAAGGCATAAATTTAGGAATTAAATTCCGACATGTCCATAGATTTATGAAATTTATTTTTTGTCTATTTGCAATGGAAAAGATTAATTAAATTTATTTAAATTATTATTTTCATTTTGTTTGTATTAACACTTAGTTTGCTTGTTAATTACTACGTTTTCAATGTTATTTCACAACAAAATTACACTGGTATTACATTGTGCAGCAGTGACTCGAAGACTAAAAGGACTAAAGACCAAAGACTAATATTAAACGGCAAAACAAAGTCACGTTTCGGGTGCGTTGTGTACCGAACAGCTTTCTCGACGTTCTACGCTTTTCACCGGCTTGTTGGGTGGTTGGGAGTCGCGAAGTCGCGACTGCAATCTTATTACCACCCGACATGAATCATTTAAGTCGGGATTAAGAGAGTCGCGCGCGCGCGTGTTGACGAAATAATAACTTTAGGCAAACGCGGCGAGTCGTAAAATAAATTGAGTTCCGTCACGATGCTGTGTGCTAGCCGTGCGGAAGAAACTCGCATGCTGCGAAGAACATTCAACGAAACGCGACAAAGATGTAAGATGTAAGACACAGAAGACAAGGAGATTATTAAAAGAGATGTGATATCTTAAAATATTTGAAAATAATTTATAGGAATTTACAATTATAGAAACGTCATAAAAAAATTAACAAAAATATTTTAGTTGTATTGAAATAAAATTAAATAAATATAAAAATATAAGCTAAGCTGATTTGAATAAAAATATAATAAATTTTCCTGCGCGAATGAAAGCATGTACTCTGAATAACAATTGCATTAATTCCTGAGTTGAGTTGGAAATTCAGGGATGAAATGAAAATGTGTGAGCGTCGGAGCGCAAGAATCTAAATGTAAAATATTTTGAGTGGTTGGTTTTTAAAAATAATGAAAACGCATCCCGCCACCCCTACATGTGTTTTTAATAGAATTTTAATAAAAAAATATTTCAAACATTTATTACTTTTAATTGTTTTGTTTATAATTTATAATGAAGGAATAATTTCTTAAAAATTAGTCAAAATGTATTGTTTTTTTGTGTTTATGTTGATGTAGCGATAATTTTTTTCCTTTTATAAAATTATGAATTGTTCTTTTATTTTCGCTTTCTCTTGTTTTATGTGCGCTCGTAACGCAACATAAACAAAAGCTTCACATTCACATTTTGACACAAAGAAGAATAAAAATCTTGTTTTTTTTTTCGCTCTCTGAGTAGCGTCTTGCATCTTTTTGCATAGGGTCACCCTCGTCTTAGAGGTGGCAGTTAAAAATTAATGATCCATAAAAATTTCATCGTTTCGCGGAACATTTCATTTATTATGATGCTTAGTGTGCAAGCAGCCGCGGGCTTTGGACACGATAGCATTGAACAAAGAATGCGATACCAAGAAATTTAAAAAAAATACAAAACTGGTAACGATTGCAACTGGAATTAATTAGATATCTGTCTATTGAGAAAAAAATGTACACAGTCTAAATAAAAAATTAGAAAACTATAATATTTTAAATAGATTTTGATTATTTTTTATTTAAAAAGTTTATGAGTTTGAAATTTTAAAATAAAACTCTCGTAACTTAAGGACTTGCACTTACTTAAGAATTTTAGTTTGTATAACTCGGCAGGGACACTACCCTCGACGTTTTGATTATGCAAGCAATGAAGCAATGAAATAAATTTAACGCCGAGCACTTTTCTTGATTACGGAACGACTTAATTAAGCGCGGCGTATAGAACATTCAAGGCTTTATCTTTCTAGAAGAACGTAGTGGATATTTTGCCGGATACTTTACAGTCTTTACACTCACCAGGAATTTCAGCGCTGTGTGCTTTATTGGTGTTTCTAGGTTTTGGACTAATAAAAATACCTCGTCTACCTTCCGCCCAAACTTGACTCTAGCAGGGGAGGATAGCAAAGAGGAAGAGTATAAGGAATATTTTAATTTACGCGCAAGGACAATGAAACTTTGATGGATACGCTTTATTACAGTTTGCATTTTGCTTTGGACGGAACACCGCCAGCGAGCATCCGAGGGAGCAATGTCGACAAAATGGAATAAATAATTAGAATTACAATTAGTCTGGCAGTGAGTCGTGAGCGCAAACGTTAGAATAGAGTAAAACCATTAGTAATTACTGTTGTAGGTTTGTAGATAACGGTCAGGGATTATTAATGCTACAATTCTCTATTTTACCAAGCAAAACTACCATTGCTGTTGAAATGTACAAACTTTGAGTGAGTAACAGGGTGAGATAATTATCCAGAATACCCTGTATAATTTTATCAAACCAAACAATCTTTAATTTATTAAGTTATAAACGTTTTATGCATTAAATTTATAATTTTTATAGTCACGTTACACCTGAATTTTAAAATTTTATTTAAAGGTAGAAATGTTTGTCGGAATACATCCGGGAGGAATGCAGTTGGTCTCAATACGACATAAATATTTATATCAACGGATATAGTAGCAATATCTTACGCCAAACATCCTTTATTTGCATTTTCTTGCACATTTCAGTTGGGTGCCCAGCGCCTCCACACTATCCCAAACCTATACATCACAAAGTGTCACCAGTGTTGCTGCACTTTCCAATGAAGTGTTATTTCCACAAACTATAAACTTGACGCTAAAATCGTAAAATACAAAACTCGTAAACATATGGAAAATATACGGAATAAAATCGACTTCAATCAGAAACTACACGTGTACAATAAAATTCAAAACTTTAAGACTTACGTTGCATAATTCTAGCTCGGTTTTATTCTGAAGTTTGATTTTAGTGTCAAATAACATGTTAAGTTGACGTGTCAATTTCTTCACTTTTTACTCCAACATTCCGACCCCATGACCATTTATCGTTCTTATCGCTTGAAAATTAATTAGGGTACTGGGAAATCTAAAAACCGGCGCGCTGAAATGCGCAACTGCATGCGAACTACCTTCAGCCATCAACCCTTTGTATTATGTAGTAAATTGCGTTTTCGCATGCACATCTCATTACACCAATATACACGAAATACACCAGTGTTTAGTTGACGTTAACGTTGTTACGGATTGACTACCAAAGAATTGTTCAACAATGATCGAACACACTGTATGTCAGATACAATGTCGTGAGTCGCGTTGGCGGCGTCGCGTAATGTAATCGAATCTAATGTAACGTAATGTGATGTTATTCAAGGTGCGCATAAAAGCTTGAGAGCTTTTGCGAAACTCTCGTACAAACTAAAAGCAACTTCCGGTCGCACTGAGTAATAATTGCTTTGAACTTTTTACTTTTTTGTTAAATTTTTTTTATATAAAATCTATATTTGTTTTGGACATTTTAACATTTGCATATTGTTGAATTAAGTATTCCAATAAAGGACAACTTTTGTTCTGTTTACATTTAAAGTTAACAAAGTGCCATGCGAATGTGAATTAGAAGGTGGTTGTGTGCCTGATTAATAATAAAGCAATCAAATACTGTGTGAACGTTAATGCACACCGCTGAGCTAAAACTTGTTGGGTGAGTGTTTCAATAATAAATTTCTTGCCATACTCAAATAAAGCCCAATTTCTCTCCTGGTGCACTAAATTTAAGCTTTTACGTTATAATTTATTCTGTAAGTTTTTTTACAACTATTATTTTTCTTTTATCGTTGATTTTATTGTTTGGAATACGAATATTCCATTACTTAAATGCTTCAACATTTACTTCGAATAGAATATTAATTATATGTGAATGAATTCCATTTGGTTTGTGTGTTTGTGCAGGAGTGGTTGTCGACGCCGCCAGTTATGAATGCATAATTAACATGCCAGAAGGCAAGCGACCCTGACGAGTGGAAAACTCTTTCCTCCAAGCAAATACAGGTTGCTTGTTTGCCTCCTTGCGATTGAGGTGCACGGCGCCGTACCGTCATTTGTTGTGTACATAGTTTGCCGCCCAAAAACTCGCGAGCGCGCCATCATCGTAAAGTACCGTTTTCGGTGGTTTTGAACGCGCCCGGACGATGAGAGAACGTGCGCCAAAGCGAGCGCTCGAGGGGGTTGAAAAGCTTTGCTTCGCTTTGCGCGTTCCAACGAGTTCCTTTTTCCACAATTCTCCTTATACACTTTCTTCTTTTGCCTCGGCGTTTTAACAAGGTTATTATTACGGCAAACGCCGCAATTTGCAATTAAAAAATTAAATAATCATCATACTGGATGTACCTCCCCAAGTTTTTATCCTGTAGCACATCCTACTTTTATTTAAATTCTTTATTTTACAATATAAAATAAATATTACTTATCATTATTATGACATTTTATTATAGAATTCAATAGGATTCAAGTATTATACTTAGAGTTACTCGCATTTGTGAAGATCTTGTTAGTTGCAACCCTTAACAATATCTAGATTTCTATAAGTTTATTTTGTTGCGTATAAAAATATAAAAGTTAAATCATTAAAATCGTTGGTTACGTCTTGTATTTATTGCGTTTTCTGCTTTGTAGTGACACGTTTGTGACTGTAACGCTTCAAATTATGTTCGCAGCTTGGCTTCTTATTAAGTTCTGCGATGCGTTGTTATGTGTTAACACGCTGGATGGGGTAGTGTACATTTGAGAGTTGAGCAATGCCATGACGATGTTAAAATTACCACGGCAACTTCTTTTGATGAATTTTACTGAGCGCAGTCGAGTGTACGCTGGCTCCGAAAACTCAAAGCTTTGCACTCACCCCGGCGATTTCCAGAAACAGATCGAGTCGACGAAAGGAATCAACAAGCGAACACATTATATGAACTTGATGCTGACGCAAAGGCATGGATGGAAATTAGAGTGGAAGTTAATGAACACGTGAGTTTTCAACGAGCACAAAGTTCAAACAGAAAATGCTAATAATCTTAATTCGGTCCTAAATTGAGATAAACGTCAGTTTAGGTAATTTTTTTTTTTTAATTTAATATTTGTTCTTGTTTTTGGGTTAATTTTTCTTAATTATGCACAAAGTGGAGCTGAAACTATACCAGAGCTTATTACGTATGATGCATCCAGTGATGCAATACACACTTAGGGTGCACACAAGAGCTCGGCGTGCCGCTAATGCACCGCCGCATAAAATAAGGGTGTCTCCGTTGCTAAAGCTCAGGTAAGCCTTGCAGGATGTGCTAGTAAATTTATACCTCCCACGGAGCCTTGTCTACTCCCAGAGTCCCCTAGTTCCTTGGGAACTAACGCGTTCTACTTCCTGCAGCCCCACAACTACACCAGGTTTGCATGTGCTTGGAAACTGCAACTATGTTGTGGTAGGAAAGCACGAAAACATAGCTAACCGACCTGGTGGTGCCACTAACATCTAATGCTAGGACTACTCTAATATTTGTGGAAATATCAGCAATACCATTGTAAGACGAGTAAAACTACCCTGGAGTGTGTGCGTAAATGTTAGTACTAGTACTAGTACTCGAAATAAAGACGAATCGTCGTTGGGGCGCTAAGGGATCATGGGCGCAGATTGCAACGCACGAGAAAGGTTTTAGATGTTGTGTACCTTGTGAGTACCTGGAGGATTCTTGAAACCTGTGCGTGTATGCATAACTAAAACAACTTTACGCTAATACAAGTATTTAGCTAGGATTCTGTTTAGAACCCTAAATACTAAATATCTTAACGTTTAAAACAAATAATAAAAAACTATTTGGCATGATAACATTTTTAACTTAAGAAAATGTTGGGTGTCTATAGTAATTTTTATACTAACAAAATAATGAGGTTAGGGTTAAATAAACACGTTCTAAAAGCATAATCTTAGTAACTAATTAAAACACAAACAACATCTTCTACCTTACTACCTTGCCAGCTTCCTAGCCGGGAGTCCCAAGACAACCCTATGCAACCTCAGAAATCACAAGACACAGGATAGTGGAAATGTTCAGCTAACGCATTCACGTTTAGGGATTGAGGTCAAGGATGTTTGCACGTCCTTCGGATTAAGATAAATTGGTTTTGAACCAGACGATTATCCTGTTGACAAAAGGGTTGTTTCATGCCGGAAGCATCTGCTAAACTTACCCCGATCTTATCTAAACAATTTTGTGTTTACTATTTAACAATAAAAAACAATATTTACCCAATAAATAATTATATTATCATTATTTATGTACCATTTAAAATTTCTTAGTTGCAAAATGATTCGAATTGGTTGAATCAAGAGTGAATCTACTTTGTTTTTAATTCCAATTTGGTTCGTTATCTCATTTTACAGCCACTGTTTTACTGTTTTAGTTAAGTAGTTCTTTTAGCACCGCTTGGGGGCGTTTTGTAAAAGAGTTTCGACCGAGTCTGATTTAGATTATTGAGGTAACTTTAACCTGAATTAAAATACCATTTACGATGGTTATATACGATTATTGCTTTGCACGTTCTCCCTCGTTTCCTTTGGTTTTGTCCCGTTTTCTAACGCTTTAGTTTAAAACCAAACTTTCTACTTTCTATTTCCGGCATTGCCTTAAATGTTACCAACAAAGACAAAAGTTGCTTTGGTAAATATTGCTCCTTGACTATACCTTCTTTTAATTACTGTTGCTTAATCTTGCTTAACCAAATAATATTTTTTTTACAATTTAGTTTTTTTAATTTTATTGTTTTGTATTTTTAGTACAAACCAATTTTATTTCTTTGATATAAGCGTTAAGGCTTTTTGTACGTTCTTTTGTTTGGTTCAAAGCTTTGGAATGAAATATTCCAAATGATGATGATGATGCGTTCACCTTTTGTTCTAGGCTTTTGCTTTCTCCACCGTTCTCCGGACTTTTATAACGCGCTTCGCGTTTTGTTTAATTAAACAGTCCTTGTTTTGTTTTGCACCGAAAACGAATTTTGCTTTAATTTATTTAATTACGTTTTGCATTATGTTTTTGTCAGAAACTCAAGTGAAGAATGCTCGAAATTATAATTTATAAAAATAATTTTGGTCTTAAAACGTAAATAAAAATTTACGGGATGAAAGTCAATAAAAATAAATAATTAATGTTGATTTAAAAGGTCAAAAGTGTCAAGGACAGAACTTGTTGCTTGGTGACTGGAATCATGAGAACACACCCTTCTAATTCAATTTCCTGGGGTGCAACTTTAAGTATTTTAGTAATGTAACCAGTAACTTACTAACCAAGAGTAAACTGAATGAATAAAGTTTATTTAGACAAAGAGGAATGTATTTTCTTTATCTACCCTTGGAAATTCCACCTCATAACTTTATGCATAAATTAGATAATTTTATTTTTTTTTTGTAAGTTTAAAATTTTAGTTTAATTTTTAATGAATTTAATATTTAATCAACATTTAAAGAAACTAAGTTTAGTTTGAAACTTAAAACTTAAAATTTAAACCACATGAAAATTAATTAATTCACCTTTCGGTAAACTTAAAAATATTTAAGTTGTGTATAAATAAATTAAAATTTTCGGATAAAATTTTTATTTTTGATAAAAGTTTTTGTTTTATTTAAATAAAATATGTGTGAGTTTGTATTTTTTTGTTGCGACAGTTTGTGTTGTTTATTATCTTCCTGTTGCTCGTATATCCTGAAGGAAGATGGTTTCCGGAGAACGCACATCGCATATTTTAAATTTATTAAAAATGTGGCATCGCATATTTCACTCGTTTTTATATATATGCGCTTGGTTTGCGTGTGCGTCCGGCATGCGAATTCTTAACGCGTTTACGACACATGCCGCTTTTCCAGAAGTGAAAACTACTCGCATCCTGGCTCAAAGCAAACGTCTTTGGGAAATTTTCCCTGGCACACATCGCACATATTGTTTTCGTATTTGTTCGCATTGGTGAAGGCGAGCAAACGAAAACGCGGAAATTATTTTCGACTGGGGCGCAGCCAGAAAATTTATGCCTCTAATATGTACACTTTTCGGGCGCTATATTTCCTGACTTACACTTATTACGTATGCACACGTGGCGTTTAATCTCTTTTAATAACGTACGTTTGGTGCCTTTAAGATTTATTGTAGTTTTTTATAAAAATTTGACTTTACATTTATTTATTATTAAATTTCTTTGAATTCCAAATAATTTTTGTTTTATTTATATTTCTTTAATTGCTATTTGTTTGCTTGTTTGTTTGTTGTTTGTTATTGGGTTAGGTAGAATAAAAATTAATTATGTGTAGCTAGAAAATATATTAGGACTGAAATAAAACGCCCATTACATTAATAAAAAGGGAATTTATCGATTGTCTCGGCAATAACCTATGATACGTTGCGAGATAAGGGTGAAGGAAGATAACCCGGATCGAAAATGAGCAAATGAACTAAGCGAGTGAGAAGGCAAAGGCGAGGAGGCCAGACGACGATAATAAATAGAATTAATGTTCTATTGGTCAGGGGCACGTTTGTCCTTAACGAGAAAAAAGGTCAATTGATAGCCGGGACAGGAGAAGAGATATGGTTTGGACGCGTATTTTGCGCGCCCAAGGAGCCAAATATCTCTGGAAAAAGGACAAGAACGCAATAAATGTTTAGTTTGTAATTTGTTAGCTACAACAGTGGAAAAGATTTTAACCAAAATGTTTAAGACAAAAACAAAGAATTACAAGTTTTTTGGTAAACAATTTTTTAAAAAACGCATAACTTCTATAATATTTATAACTTTTATTTAAAATTAACAGTAATTATAGTTAATTAAGTAAATTATTAGATAAAATTTACAAAATAGTAATATTGTTTATAGTTTTAAAGTTATTTAATTTTAAAGTAAAAAAAATTATTTTTTTTAAATATTTTAGCTGTTTTTTTTTTAACTTTAAGAGCATTTTGTCGGTAAACTAATTAACATTTGATTAACAACATACTGGTAACATATCAACCTGTAACTATAAAACACACCTATGTTTAGTATAATTAAACAAAGTGATAAACCAACATTACAATGTATGAAAACTAAGATTATTTCTATGAATTATATCAAACTTTGCAGTTTTGACTCAACTTGCAGAAATTTTTTTTAATATTTACCCACTGCGGACACATTCAGGAAACAGAAATTAATTTCTCCTGGTCACGACTTGTATAACTCAACCAGATTTTCCAGTTTCAAGCAAATAATCTAACATTGAACGATAAAATAATAAAACTTACGCTTGTATAATTCGCACAAATTATATTAAACGCTTGATATATAACACAATTTCGTAGAAAGTCTTTATAAAGTACATAAATAATTATATTCCATAAAAGGTGCTTATAACTTAATGCTGTTAATGTTGAATTGTGTGAAACGGCGTAAAATTATGCGCAATTATTAATTTTTGGCTTTTATGTCGGTTGTAAATTACGTGGGGCGCTTTTTTCCTCGGTACAAATTGCGAAAGGCGAACTGGAATGTTTAAACATCGCAACATTGGAATGTAAAATAAACACATAACAATAAATTATTATGTAACATTGCGTTATGTTCCGTTAGCGGCGCAATGTTCATAGCTCTTCATCGCAATCCATAAATTGCGCATTAAAACGTTTGCCAATGCTCTAACATTCGAAAGCTGCGCGTTAACTAACTCGAACTCGACGTGCAACTCAATTTTGTTCTGTTTTGCTTATTCTGTAGTGTTGGAGTATTCGTCGATTAAATTTTAGAGGAAGCGAAACGAAGGGTTTGAGACAACTAGGTGTGTTAACGCGCTGCACATTTGCTGCACCGGCAAATCGTAAATTCCCGAATCGGCGACGCGGTCGAATGCAAATTGCAAAAATATGGACATTATTCACGCGATACGCGATTAACTCTGCTCGGAGTGTGCGCGCGTAATTAATATTGTCGTTTCTATTATCGCCGCTGTACGGAGTAAATCACTTCAAAGCCGAGAGTGCATTTAATCCAGCGTGACCGGTTGCTATTTACTATTTTGAATATTATATAAACACAACATAAAATAACGCCATCTATGGATTATTTATTTTAACATCAGCGCCATCTAGTACTGCATAGTTTTAATTTAAAATGATTATATAAAACGGCTGTAAAAAATATTGTAATTTTAAATTTATTGGTATGCATTAATGCAAATAAAACGTAATATAAAAAAGAAATGAGTTGAAATGGTCTGTGCTGGTCAAAATAAAAAAAAACTGCTAGGATAAGCGACGTACTCAACAGGACTAAAACGAGGATAATGTTAACCAACACAAAACAAACGCATAAAATTTTATGTTTGCATTTTACCACGACCTGCAACCATCCGCACAACGCAAAACTCGTTTTATATACTTGAGTTTTATCATTTTACAAACCAATGTATCCCACAATAGTAAACTGCAAAAATAAATTATGCACAAGAAATTATTTACAATAAAATTTGAGAAATAAATTTATGAATATCCAAGTACCTGCATTTTTTATTGAATACGAAAAACGTTTGATATCTTTCAGCGTGACCTAGATGCCACACGCTCTCAGGGTTGTGGGGAGTAAAAATATATGAGAGCTCTAGAGGGCGTAATACACTATGCGAGTGCCGTCGAGTGCATAAATTAGTTCATGTAATTTTGAATACCGCCGGTTTGGCCCAATTTTCATCCGCCTATAAATCTTCATAGTAATGACTTCATTAAATTTTTTGTACGTCCCGCCACGCATCCGGTGCATGCGCGACCAAAACATGAAGAAGGGGTGCACGAAAACACACGTGAATGAAGGCTGCACGATACTTAGCGCTCGGAGTGTTTGAACAACAATTGCTTTTTTGGTATGGTGCGCAAACGCGTGCCAAGCGGTGATGGACAACAAACTTGGCGTGAATTATAGCCGAAACCGAACGAAGGATACATGATAGTATGATAGCATGTGATAGTCACGCAAAGCATATTATGTTTATTTACATTATTTGAATACATTTTGGAGAAAAACGTATTTACATTTTAATCTATATACGGTTTATACGGTGGAGGCGCCGGGTTTAGAGTTAAAATTATTTTAATTAATTTTTTTTTAATTTTTATTTTATTATTATAAACGTTGTTTTATAGAAAAAAATATTATATAAATTTAAAATAATTTTGTGTTTAATAATTTGCATTGATTTAATAGTGTGGAGGCGCCGGTATTTTATTTTTTGTTTGTGGTTTTTTAAGTTTTGAATATATTAATTTAAATTGTGTTCTAGTTTATGTATTTTCATGGAAATGAATAATTTATAACGCGTTTTAAACTATCGAGAATGCATAATGGGAACAGAGCCAGCGAACGATTTAGGCCGGACTGAGAATTAAATCTTTTTGCCGTAACCACCGCTTCAGCTCCGTTGGGGACGCCTTCGATAAATACACGTGAAACAAACGGAGCCAAACGGAGCGGAGGGAAATTGTGCACCACGTCACGACGCTTGGGCGACGGCTTGCGGCGTAATTAAATATTAAACGAAAGCACTTAAATTCCTATAACACGTACGCGCTCATATCGAATTCCAAAGGCGTGCGTTGTTACTACCGCAGGCGGCAAACCGCCAACTTGGTTAAGACACACTTTGAGAATTTAGTGAAAAATTTAAACAATAAACAAATTTTTCTCGTAGTTCTTAGGTACACAACTTAAGTATTTAGTGTTTCTTGTAAGTTTTGTGATTTTGTGTTTCCAATAAAATGTATCTGAAGTCGTACAAATGTTTGTTACAATCCTTGTTTGGCATTGCTAGTATTGCTGTCTGGCGTGGATAAATATGTAGCGGCGGCAATAGATTTATAACGACAAAAGGCGTCGTGCCTAAGCGACGGACTTGAAAGGCTTTGATCTTGCCGGCGTCGTCGGTGTCGGCGTTGTTTCCTTGTCGCGCTTGTCGCGCGCCTCATCCGGGCCATCGTAATTCCCGCTTCGGCCCGCGGAACGAAGAGTCACGCGCCGCCGTGTCCCGCTTTATTACGTATAATCCATCTCGTCGGGAGCGGCGTAGAATGAGACGTGCGCGCGCGATTCGTTGGAAGACAGCGGCATAAAGCAAACCAGACTAGGGGTTGAGAGGGTGTGCAAACAAACGAGCACTGAGCAACGGGTTCACATAGGGC
The DNA here is from genome assembly GCA_030264155.1 of Atheta pasadenae. NCBI lineage: Eukaryota > Metazoa > Arthropoda > Insecta > Coleoptera > Staphylinidae > Atheta > Atheta pasadenae. Next base: position 14,846 of record JARJDS010041870.1, read on the forward strand.
ATTGCTAAAGCAAACTCTGCGAAAACGAATTGAATGGCTCAATCTTAAATTTTTTGTTTCGACTTTAGATTTTAAACTTAAAACTTAAAACAAAAACAAAACAAAGAAAAAATACAATTAAGTAAAAATAAGTAACGATTTTAAATTGTTAAACATTAAATATTTAATGGAATAAATTTATATTAATACCAAAACTTGAATTTGTTAGATGATTGTGGTTTTTGGCAGTTGGTACATGTCGGAGGCGGTTGGCGAACAGAATTAATCTCTTTTCGTCGCGGTTACCGCCAACGCCGCCAGTTTCGTCAACTCAAGCCTCCTCGACCGTGTCGCGCCAACACCAACATGTTGCTTTCCACCAACATATTAACATATGAGTTCTCGTCTCTCGTCTCTTGCCGCCATCCTCAAATACAACCACAAACGTTTTCGCTAAGAGCGTTGTGTTGGTTTGCAACGTGCCATTTGTTCAAACCCTTAACCATCCTCCGATCTGCAGTGCAAACCTAGAATTCCGCATACCTCAGCACACTCAGCACAAACATCGCACCAGTGACACTGTTAGTCTTTGCAGTCTGGTGTAACTAAAAAGGCAGATGAGTAATTTGCGTACAGCAGCAAACGGCAAACGGCGGCGGCGTGGATTGTGATTAATACTTGCTGGCTGTGTTGACGTAAATAAATAGCCTGTTGGTCCAGATGTCATCTATTCATTTACCTTGTATGCGTTTCCGTGCATGATACACCTTAACTTTGTAGTAGTAGTTTTGGTTATATTGGGTTGTGGTGGTTGTGGTGTTGAAGGTTGCAAAGCAAGAGAACCGAGGGAAACCTCTCGTTTGCCGTTACAATGCGCGACTAGACCGCCCTTTCTAGGCCGGGGCACAATAGTATTTGGCGTGGACAACGAGCTGCCTCGAATTGTACAATCGCTGCGAACAATGCTACACGGCAAAGGGACAATACAGGGTTAAATAATCATATTACGAACTATACATTGACACTGTGCTAGTATAATAGGGAAACATACTGACTAGTTATGTACATACTGTTCAATTCAAATTGATACAATGGTACGCCAACCTTTGATACGAATTATTTCTCTTAAGAAAATTACCTTCACTATAAAACTAATTAAAAACACTAATTAAACTTAATTAAAAACTAAACCACTAGAAAAATAATTAAAAAAATGTCTTTGTTACTAAAACTTGGCTGTTTTTTAATAAAAAAAAATTTAAAGTGACATTTCTTAACACCCTGGTTCAAATTTTGCTTTCTAAAAATTATTTATAGCATTGCCAATATTCCAAAGAAATCCAAACATGTAAAAAGAGACGTAAAAAGACAAAAATTTGTATTCCAATACGAATAATAAATTTCCCCACGTGAAACGTGCCTTCACACGCATCGATTGCAAAGATACAACAATAAAAACAACGGCAAACAAATAATAATTCAAAGGGCATTAGAGGTTTCACCTTTTGCGTAAAACCGAGCAGCGGAATTGGCGCACGAACATCGATTGCACGTTTCGAAATACGGCCATAACAATGGTAATAATTTTTGAGCTCCCGCCATATACGAAAATACGAAAAGGTGAAAGCGCTTTGCGTTGTTTCCTCTTACACACACGCACGCATGCACAACCCTCGAGTTATGTGTTTTTATGTTTTGGGGGCATTGGTGGTTTCAGAGTATCATACTACTTATTAAAAACACATTAACGCCAGTGGTCGATTTTAGTACGAAAACTTTTGCACAAATGACATTTTCACAATTTTCATTTCTTGCAATTATAATTAGCGATATTTCTTACTGTCAAGTCTGGCTGATGGTGATTATAAGCGAGGCACGTCTCGTTTTCATAACGTTATGAAATGTAGCGATACGAAACTCAACGTGCAATAAAACGCTATAGAATGAAACGATGGAACTCGCGACTGTCGGGTGAGCGAATAAATCAAGAGAACGAAGAATGAAGAAATGTGTGTCACAGTTGCCGTCCTAAATCACAAAATGTCGAGATAGTATTACATTTTTTAGTGTTTACTTTTACTTGTTTACTTCTTAAAAATTTATTTCACTAAAAAATTATTTCACTTTAAAAAAAAACTTGAAACACATGATCGTCACGTTGTTTTTTTTCAGCTTTATTCACTTTGCTATAATGGCACGTTGCATGTTGCATGCTCCATGTGTCTGAGCGATAAACGCAAACTGCAAACTTTTGTTCGTTGCAAGCAGGTGAGTTTGAAAAAAATGCGCTCATAAAAAGCGCGACATAAACGTGCCACTTTTCCCGGCTTGCTTTTCCAGGCCTGGCAAAGAATTGCACTCTTATTATTATTTTATTCGGCGCGCACTTTGACTCGGCACGATCATAATTATACCCACCAAAGCAATGTCGCCCTTACATGCAACAAAAACTACTTTTACAGTAAACTTACACACAAGGAAAGCACAGAAAGCTATGAAAAATACTAAAAATGTTAGTTACTTAAGTATTTTAGAAGTTTTAATATGTAAAATACTTATATGTAACATAAAAATTACATAAAAGTATAAAAAACTCAAAAATTAATTTTAAATTAAGCTAATACACTTAAAGTTGTTAAAAACTTGAAGGAAATTACGCGTGTAAAGCGAAACCTTTATAAAGAAAGAACAAAAATGAGTTTTTACCAATGCTTACTACCCTTCAACTTGTACCTTCTACTTGTACAGGGCGCAATCAAGAAACAGTGTGTGTAAAGTGGATTTTGAGTTGCGCACGTTTTAAAAGCTGTAGTTAAAGAATTTTATTTTAATTGCACGTCATTAGCGTACACAATGACTAACTAACGTAGGTTTAAAGCAATTTTTGTTAGTTACGCCATCTATTGGTGATTTTTTTAAAGTCCAGTTTAATTATTTTTATAACAAATATTAATTTTTCGTTTTGTTTTTATTTTATTTAAACTCAATTAATAATTTTGTAAAACAATGAACTTATAAAATGCGTTACATTAGTTGCAATTGTTTACCAATATTAAATTGCAATTTTCTTTTGATATTTTTGATATTTGATAACTGGTTTCAATTGTTGTGTACACAAGCAATGTAACAATAATATTGTGTTACGACACGAAGTAATTAAAAGTTTGCATTGTGTTCTGGTGCACGCATTCACCAGCATCAACAAAAATAAAGCGATTTCAATTGCCAACTTGTTACTTGCTGCAGTTTCAGTTGCATTATTGGTTTCGTAATGAATTTCAAAATTCCGGGATTTTTTAATCAAATATTTTTTAACAATTGCATTGTATTAGATAAAAAAATTATACAAAACTATGAGTTTTAAAAATTAAGGATTTTAAGGATTTTTTTAGGTTTTTGTCGAAAATTGCGTTTATCAATAAAAAAAAATTGATGTTTCTATAAAATTTGTTTAGTAAATATTCCATTTGAAATGTTTAAGTAACTTATGTCTGCATGTATATGACTACTTTACATCTTTTTACCCTTCCACCCTCGCTTTCAACCCTCAATCCACTTGATCCTTCTCTTTCTTATTCCCTTACTGCTTTAGTGCTGCTTTAGCAATTTTTGTAAAGTAAAATCAGTAGGCCGTACGGCTGTCTCTGACCTCAAAACGTCGCTTTGCTATTTATTTCGTTCTTTTTTGCTCGACGGTGAAAGAGGCGTATCCTTTGAATATTAGATCCGTAGTTTTATTTGCGTTTTTAAATTTCGTACGGCTCGACACATATAAGCATATAAGCCATAAAATTTTAGTATAATGGCCGGCTTGCCGTTCGGGGTAGTCTGGTAGTCTCATGTTATTGGCGTGCTTAGTTTTATTTCTATGCAATTCCAATATTAAACGACACAAATAACAAAAATTAAAAATAAAAAAATACTAAAAATATTAAACTAACTTTTTTTATACATTTTTGCGTGGTTTTTGGTTCATTATTTAAGGGTAGTATTGCATATTGTGTAATCATACTGTATTTTTTAATGTATTGGTCCTGTAGGGTGTAGAGTTTTGGAGTTTAGAGCTCGCAATGAATGAGTTTAACCAAACCGCACCAGACGACCGATCAAATTTGATGTCACCATAATCATTTCGCCGCTGCCGTCGCCGCCACCGCCACCGCCAACGCATTACCCACGCTTGAATATCGCTAATTTCGATAATACGAAATCGTTTACCGTTTATCGCTTTCAGTTCGCCGTGTCGGTGGTGCTCTGCACGGAAATAATCGCGCTCGCCCTTGCCCCCAAATGGAATGCTAATCCACAATAAAACACAAATTGCTTCGTTGCTTGCTTTCGTGTCGTTAAGACGCTTTTAAGGTTAGAAAATTAAATTCTAGAGAATTGCAGAATAAAACAAACCACTTTGTTTGTATTAAAATGTACAAAGACTATCCAAAAAACCAACAAATAAACTAAATTTAATAATATCTATATAATTTGACAATAGATGGCGCTAGTTGCTTGATTAAATTTATTATTGTACTAACTAAGTAACGTTTACTAATTGTCAAACCATAATAATAAATCTACCGTGTTTTTTAAAAATGTATCTAATAACTAAAAAATTGATAGAGTGGAGGCGCTGGGCACAACTAGTTTTAATCTCAAAAAATCAACAAAAAACTAAATTCAATAATATGTACATAATTTGATAATAGATGGCGCTAGTTGTTTGTGTATTACTAAAAAAATCAATTTGTAATTAACTAAACATTGATCGTTAATTATGCATTCCCGTGTTTCATTTCATATTCAAAAGTTGCGGCTTGTATGAGCGTGCCCAAAAGAATTTCGAACATTGTCGGACATAGTTACGCGTACTTTGTTCACTTGCCAAGCGAAATATTGCCCCTTATTAATACACACGTGTAATGTAAACTTATACGCTGCACGCACGCCATGAATATTTTTATTTTTACTGGTCACTGCTAGAAAAAAGTAAAAACTTCTGAATTTTATATTCCACACTAAATATAAAACTTTCCAGATAGTTTTTGTTGGTAACACTTTGTACATTAATAATTTACGCACAAGTAAATGTAAATGTAAAAAAGTAACTAACCACAACACACAACACAACACAGCACAACATAAAATAAGTTCAGACTAGTTGAAATATATATTACATCATTTATGTGCCAGCTTATTGATCTGGTCAAAATGTAGATGTAGATTACAACATTCGTATAATTTGAGTGTTTAATTCTGCTCTGCTCTAACCAAATTTTTACCTCAAATTATTACATTGATGACAACGTATGAAAACGTATAATTTACTAGTTTGTTTTATGAGTTTGACTATTTTTATAGTTAATCCTAGTTTGTATTCCTGCGGGCGTTTATTTACGACGATGTCAAACACGAATATTTTGATAATTCGACGTTTTGATGTTCCGCCATTTTGCTGTTCGACATGACAATAAAACGTTATGTAGTTTTCGGGGGTGTTGGCATGTCGACACTTTGTACAACCCACCGCACGCAAATTGGACATAAACTTCATGCAAACGCTCAACATCCTGGAATATTTTACTGTTAGGATTGAAATAAAGGATATACTGCGAAACAGATAAAGAACAATGTTTACTTTGCAAAGATGGAAGTTTATAAATGTTAGTTTTAACTGTGCGTTGAAGTGTGTTTGACGAGAGGGTGGTGGTTGTATTGCGTGGTTTATGATCGACAGCGTGTGCAGATCATAAAATTGTAAAAACTTTAGTTTTGAGAATTTGTCAAGAAACATTCATGAAGTAAATTTTGTTTTTAACGTTAAATTTTTTAGAAATACATTAAGTCTTAAAATAGGACCAAATTCATTATTTATCAATGAATTCTTTTTTATTGTTCCCCAAATCGATTAATCGACAATTCACTATAATGTACTCAAACAAAATATGTTTAACAAAGTCCTGTATTCAAACTAAAAATATATATGAACTGTGGTTACATTAAAGATAATAATAAAAAATAAAATGAAGGATAGTAAGCAATGGTTGTTAAATATAGTTAATGTGGAGTGGTTGGTGCGTTGAATTATTGACGTGAAAATAGATACAAAAATAATGACACTTCAGCATGAAAAAAAACATAATGATAATTATTTGTACCAAATTACTGTAATCCTCTCAACCAACTAATCACTTTTGTTCATTTTTTTATCGTTAAAAGCTTTGAAAGTAAATACACAACAATTTTTAATAAAACCACAATTTTATATATTATTATTTTATTATTTTATAATAAATTGTATTAAAATGTATTAAATTGTGGTGTTTTTTTAACATTAATTCAACAAAATTGTCGTCGTATGAAAAAACAATGCGAGCACGGATTAGCGCTTAGTTGAACATCGTAAAACATGCTGAGAAAATATGCTCCGTTATTTTTACATTGTGGAAATTGTGAAAAAGAAATCAAACGACTTTAAGACCAGAAATGAGGGATAAGAGATGAAGGGCTAAGCGCTACTGGTTGCTGGTGGCTGGTAGCAACGCGTAAGCTGTAAACCGATAAAAACCCATGCCGGGATCAAGGGTGAGAGTGTGGAGGGTTCGGAATGAGCGCAAGACGTTAAATTTCTAAAGGAAACAATAAAGCGGAATGCGATTTTGCAAAAATATTGTCACGCCAAGAAATAATAACGTTTAATACCTCTAAAAAGTAAAACGAACATGCTGGCAATATTATGAGCGGATGAAGTTTGCAGTTTCAGTTTATAACTCTCATTTTATACAATGTTTTAGAAATAATGAACAGGAACAAAAAATAGAAATAAAATTTTAGGTTTAAAGTATTTTGAGTTAATAAATTAAATTTTATATTTAGTTTACTCATAAACAGTATAGGGTGGAGGCGCCGGTCACCATAAATATATTACTGTTAAAATTAAATTATATATGTTTTTTAAAGTTTTTTTAATATTAAAATTTACAATACAAAAACATAGTGTATATTCTAATTTTTTTTTTGAAAATCATGTTTATTGATATCGACACTAACATTTTGCGCGTTCACGAGATGAAACGAAAACGCGTCGTCGGAAATTGCACAAACTACGCGCGCGGTGAAAATTACGAAAATTTCCGCGTCGCACGAATGCATAAAACTGTGCACCAGCGTTGCAACTAGGGAATTTGGTGCACGGCAAGAAGTCGTAAGTGCTCGGCGTCATTGTCGTTGTTGTTGTTCTAGTCGGTTTGTGTTTATTTGCACTAGCATTACGTCGTACCTGTGGAAATGCGCAAACTTACATTTCCACTTTTTCACATTTGACACTCACACTCAAATGCAAAAATACGTTATGCGCAAGAAACTGTTACATATTTTATTTATAAACAAATTTTTTTTATTAAAAAAAAACAAAAAAAAATGTTAAAATTTTTAATATTTATTATTAAATATAATTTAAGAAACAGTAATAAAATTATGTAAACTTTCTTATGCAAAGTTGGTATCTTAACCAACGGCACTTCATTGGTGGTGACCGGTTCCTCCACTGGATCAAGAGCATTACTGATTTAGCCGCATAGTTGTTTGGCAAAGTAGCAAGTTGTAGTTCGACTAAGCATAGCGCGTTTGATGTGGCCGTTCAATTTACGAGTGGGGCACGTTTTCGTCAAGTGGACCCAATGTGTATGCAAGTCGGGCGCATCAATTACACAGCCTGACTTGCAAAACTTGTGCAGATGAGTTAAATTATCACGTAGTTTCCCAGCTCTACGTATCGATATATAATATATAGATATATATGGAAAGCATGAGCTTTATTAGTAGTTTAATATTAGGTTATTACAATGTTATAACTTTCCAAAGGGTGCATACTCAAAGAGACACACTCACCCTATTAATTTATGCATTGAGGTTAAAAAAATTTGCAATAAATTTTTAAATTTATGACGTTTTAAGTTATAAAACACCATAAAAAATACACTAAACTAAAAAATGGTTTATAAAATAGGTCCTATATTTTGATTTCATAAATATTTACTCTGTTTTGTTGTTTTTATTTTAACTTTTATTAAAAAAATTTTGCATTAAATAAAAATCATTTTTTGTTTATTTTATTTATTATTTTTTTATTATACCACCCTGCTGTTTTGTTCTGTTTTTGTTCTGTGTTTTTTTTGTACTCACATTTGTAATTCTATACTTTGGGAAGCAGTTGTGAGTTTGAGATCGAGTTTGAGTTCCAGCGACTGAACACAGCCAATACCTATAAATTTCGACGAAATTTTCTGACTTTTTGGGCCATCAAGACGCGCATGCTTTTAAGATATCTTCTTACATTCGTATATTTTGTGTAATTTCCGTCAATTCATGTTTTTCTGTTCTGTCATAAAATGGCAAAACATAATTTTCCTTTGTTGTTTTGCTAAATAAATAGTACAACCACAAAACTTTTTGTTACCATCAAATATAATCTTAGAATAAATTCCAAGGCCTTATTAACGTTAATTATTTTTTATATAACACAACAGATTATTTCTAAAAAAATAAAAATTACTGGTTATACAAAGATTTACGTGTATATTTTTAGTGGTGTTAAAAAAATCAAAGCAACGTTTTAACAATGCACCTTCGGGCATGTGTCGACACGTCGAAGCATGAGTTCGAACTGGACGAGACAGAATGAAAATTACTTTTGTTCATGATCCGATTTTACAACTCGCATACTGCCTCAAGCGCAACACAAACACTGAAACGGACTAAACGCCCGTTTGCGAAATGCTCTGCGGCAAACATCATCGACGCAGAACGCTACAGTTTTTGCCCATGCTTGCATGCAATGCGTAGAAATGCAACTTCAATGTTTCTATTTCAAAGCCGAGGTACCCTATTTGTATCCGATGATAGTTTTTCATGGTTTCAATTTGATAGACAGGTTGATTCAATAGATTAACAATACAAAAACAAACATTTTGTATAACAACAATATATTGTTGTAAATTAATTAAATTTATTATTGTTTACTAACTAAATAACGTTTATTAATGGTTAAACCATAAATATAAATCTACCGTATTTTTTTAACAATTAATAAAATAAATACAAAATTGATAGAGTGGAGGCGCCGGGCACAACTAGTTTTAATCTTAAAAAATGACTTTAATCTATCAAACCCACTCTGATTCACATAATACTTACACAATCATATACATGTTGAGATGTTTTCACAGCGTAGTTACATTCGCTTGAAGGACTAAGCCGAAAACACTGAACAAGCAAATGCGTTGGTGCGATATCGCCGGAGGCTTGCGTACGCCACAATCGCGTCCGCGTCCGCGAGTTTCAAACACGTTTTGCTCGACTAACAGAAAAATATAATAAATTTTCGCATTCTCGCACTCGCCGCCATAAAAAGAACGTTTATTACATTGTATATTCATTTACAGTTACAGTTTCTATTCCTGTACCATTACAGTTTGTTGGTTACGCTTCTTTCCTTTTGAATACACGCCCAGTGTTTGAACACTAGTGTACTGTGAATAAATATGCAGTATTTTATCCTTGCTCACATTTCGTCTGCATGCAACATGCATTCAACTAAGGGTAGTTCCACCCTACACACTTTCACATACTTATAAATGTTTGAGTGAGTAAAAATGTGAGTAAATGTAAATGTGTTGTATTGCAATGTGCAAGAGGACGCATTATTTTTTATAGTGTCGTTGAATTTTTTTTCGTAAGTGTTTTATTTGTTATTTGTTAGCTCGCAAGCGATTTCACGGTTGTTATTTTGTGTTTTTTGTGTGGTTATTTGGTTGCACCCTTAATAGATTGTATTATGTGTCAACACTTTTGTTCATTATGTTTATGTTATGATTTTTATGATTATTTTATGAATGCTTACATTATCATATAATTATTGTTTCAATAAATTTTAAATATTAAATTTAAGCTTTTTTATACAATAAAATTTTTTGTAGTTATATATATTAATGTTAATGTGTAAAACAATTTACAGATAATTTATAAAAATTTTATTACCACAACAGCATGACTGAAATATCATGTGTGCAAGTTTGAAACCAAAAACCTGAAACCTTTTGTGCCGTCGTGGGCATTTGTCATTTTTTGCGAACATTTTAACCGCGCTAGCTGGGGTAAACCGCAATGACCAAGGGCGGTTTGCGTGAAAGATGTGAATATTATATTCATCGCTACTGCCCCTTGTTATCCCTTTATATTAATGACAGTTTTACATTTGTCTGTTCACCCTAGGTTTTCCGTCCTAAAACTCAAAACTGGACATAAATTTTTTTTCACAAATTCTCACAATTTTTTTACAAATTTTTGTAATTTAATTTAATATTAAACCACAAATTTTCCAAAATGAAATGTTTAACTTTTAATTTTTAATAACTTAACATGCCAAATATAGTGTGGAGGCGCCGGGCATAGTTAGTTTTAATAAAATGTGACTATAATTTTTTTAATTTTTTATTTTACTAATGAATATTTAATAAATATATATTCGTTTTTTTTATGGCATTTATCCATTGCTGTCACAAAAATGATCGATAGAGACAAATTAGGTAAAACATATTGGACATGCTTGTATTTTATTTATTGGCGTTTTATTGATGTGTACCAATCATAACAAAATATTATTATTAATAAATTAAAATACAATTTGTTGTTTTTAAATTTAACAACGCGTTTCCAACTGATAGAAGGTTTATTTCCTGTCTAAACAAACTTTAACATTGCAATACAAAAAATTTTCAACTTTGTTTATTTATTGGTTGTTGATTCTTTATGTTCTGTTACTTTTTCGTATTCCATTTTCTATTTTATCTTTTCCTGCTTCAATTCTTAGTTTGACGTTGTTTTTTTTTTGGTCTTCTCTTACCTCCTGCTAAGTTCTGATAAAGAAAGTTTTAGACGTTGAATTCTTACAAGCTTTCGTTTTTAGTTTGGAAAGCGTGGGATAACAAACCCACAACGTAAAATTCACAAAAGTTTAAAGACAAATACAAATGGCAAACAGCAGGAAACAAGAATGTTTATGAACGTAAATCCACAATTTGTTTTGAAAAAAAATTTAACTTAAATCTTGTTATTTTATTATTATTTTTATAATTAAAAAACTTACCTATGCGTTCGTATGCAGATTCAGCAACGAATAACACCGCACAGATTATTGCAAACCGCAACATCCACATATTGATGATTTTTTGTGATATTTTTTGAGCAACTAATCAACCACTTTAAATTCTCTTTTATTTTTTTTTCTAGAGTGTTGTGTGTTGGAGTAACGAAAGTTTTTTTTAACACACTCAACTTTTTTGTTTAGTTTTTCAGTTCTGTGTGTGTTGTACACCACAACAAATTAGTCCTGATCCGTTTGAAACACGAATAGTGGTATGAATATGGATGAATATGGATTCATGTTTGTGCTAGGACTTTTGATTCGAAATCCCTGACGTTTTTTGACGTTTTAATCAAAGTTTTTGGGTTTACACGCAATTTTACCAGAATTTAACAAATTATTATTAAAAGTAATACACTATGTTTTAATTATTTTTTTAAGATTGTTAAATATTTATTTTTTTGATATTAAAATTTGAGACAAATTTTATTGCTTTTTTTGTTTAGTAAGGGAAAGAGAGTTATATGCTACTTGGTTTGTGTGATTTTTATTTTTTGTCACAATACACCGTTTTGGGGAGGTAATGTTGTTCTTTTTGCTGTTCGGAGAGCACTTTAACACATTAGAGGTCGCGATTTACGCGCGATAAATTGCCTGCTTGATGTTCGCTCGGAGCGATTGCCGGTAAGTAAAATCAGAGCGCACAAAGCACGACGAAGACTTGGAATGCTTGACAGACGGTTTGAAGCAACAAACACGTTTGCTACGGTCTGCGTCAGTGAACGTACTACCGTTTTCAGCCGCCGCCAAAGCAAGCGCCGCTTCTAAACCCCACCACCGACGAATACCAGCAAGCAAGAAAGCAACCAGCTAAAATGTGTAACGCGCTTGTGCGAACATCTTTTATTTGTTTGAATTTTTCAAACCACTATAAAACTAAATGTTATTATTTATACAGCAATTTACATAATTAATTATTATTTTTTTAAAATTTAAAATACATCACATTATAAATATTAAGTGGATGCGCCGGTAAACCCAAAAACACATACAAAATATTAAGTGGAGGCGCCGGGCAACACAATTTTTTTTAATAGATTTTTAAAATACTTAAATTTTTGAATCCTTTGTTCATGTTTTGTAACCCATAAGGTGAATCCTTACTTGGCAGTGTTTGGAGCGCTGTTCACTGATAGTTTTTATTAAGTAAATCCCGGCGCAAAGCATCCGAAACACGCTTTTTACGATTCGCACGATTCCGGGTCACCTGCGAGACCTCCAGCCGTTTTTCTCTTTTCTCCTCTAAGCGGCAGTGGCGTAGTGCGGCCGCAAACCCGCCGGCGAGAGGGCGGGCGAAAAACCTGAAGGAAGCGCGACCCATGGCGCGCTTTACGTAACGCAATATTTACTGCTGATTAAATTACACGAAACGTCCCGGAAAGGACCAACAAAAAAAACAACTACAGACACAGAACTGAAAAGACTCTTTGGGAGGTTCACAACTATCGCGCGAAGGAGTCTTTAGACCCAAACAAAGAACGAATTTTCCCGTATCACGTGCAGGACAATACGAATACAAATACAGCTGAGGAAGGATAATAAAGTAGTGAATTAAAGTTGTGACAAAGTTTAATTACAACTTTTATTACTAATCTTTAAAATAAAAATAAAAAAATACCATCACTATTGTTGTTAGATTTTGTTTTAAGTTTTAATTTAAAAATTAATTATGCATAATATATTAGTAGTGGCTTGTAGATGAGTTTGACTTGTGAGTTTTGTTTCTTGTTTCATGCAGGTCCTTTTGTCATTGTTCTTCGTTTTGGTGCGCAACATTAAAGCAATATCGTTTAAGTGTGTATCATTACACTGGTTCAATATTAGCTTCGACTTGGAGAGCTTTCAATGTTGCGAGCTTTCGCCTTTGCGTGGCACTCTGACTGCGACTTCCTCTGCGACATCGAGGTCCTTCCGTTTTATGCGGTGCTCCTTCGGCGATATTATTGTGAGTTTGATATTGCGTCGTCTTGTTCTATATTCGCAATCCGCTCTAGGACAATTTCTAGGACTACGTCGGTTCTCTTAAAGTCCTAGGACAACCATAAATGGGTCGACATTACCAAACCAGGTTAAAGCCAGGACAATAGCTATTTACAAATCAAATAATTTAACATTTGATACCATACCACAACTTTATATAAATAAACTTAACCTATAATTGCAAAAAATAGAGCTATGAATGTATTGTTTGTTTTTATTAAACTTCAATGCACATTGAACAAGATACTCGTAATCAGGATTACGCTCGTCTTGTTCAATTCATATTTTCCATAATTATTCGTGTGGAAACGCAACTTGACTCTAAATGTAAACATCCCTTGGTTGTAAGCAATTGAAAAAGCAGTGCTTGACTTTATTGAATGCGAATGTGCAACATTCAGCATTTTCTCTAATTATGAAATTACCCGCTTCACACAAATCAAACAATCAAGAGTCTATTGTTATCAATTGAATAAATAGAATTTTTAAAAAATAAAAATTTACAATTTTTTTTAATAGTAGAATTTAATTAGGTGTTTAAAATGTTTGGTTAATTTAGTTGAAATCCTAAATAGATTTTTTTGTACGAAGCTAATCGACGTTCACGCACAAGAACCTTCCACATGAAGTAATCGTTTGTTGTTAATTGGATTAAATTAAGCAAAATTTGTTTGCGAATCAGTACAGTGCCCTGCCACGGGCAACAGAATCAACGCCCAACACCGTCGCCTCCGTTTTTCACCACAAGCGTCGAAAGCAAGCTACATCCACATTGCTCACCTTTTTGGTAAATTTCTGGTGAACTGAATCCTATTCTACAAACGCTTTCAACTGCGGGTACCTACCCGCGTCTTTTTACTAATTAATATGTGAAATGCTTCAATTCATCCGTTAAAATACAAATCAGTGAGAGGATCTAAACACAAAAAATTTATTTTACTTCGAAATTTAATGTGAGTCAAACCAAAGACTTATTTTTTGAAACTTGATGGGGTGAATTTGATAGTTTAATGGTATTTGGATGTCGTCGTGTCGTGGAGCGGTTCATGGCTAACCTATTGTCGCCTCAAAGCTTTATTTACATAGGACGCTAAGGTGCGTCGGCTATTTGCATTATAAAGTGAAAGTCACTGTTTGGGTTAACAAATAATGCGACATCTTTGCCGGCGTCGCCACCGCTATCAACGGAGCTTGTGCTTTGAATTTTCATGGCGCCATCATGTGTCACATAAACAATGCTGGTGGAAAATAAGCAAATCGGGTTTTCCACATTGACCGCCCTCATCGGCTGACAGGTAAGCGACGTTATTGACCGGATATTAAGTTCGGAAGTTGAGTTATAATCTGGCGGAAAACCATCAAAAGAGATTTTGAGTACATTTTATATAAAAAAAATTTCAACAGCATTTTATTTTTACCAAACTGCTTCTTTTTTTCTTTTTTTTCTTCCTATTTTATTTTTCCAAATTAATCTGCAACTAATAATTATCCCCTTCTTTAAAATCAGTTCAATACCTTTCTAATCTTCTTTTAATTTCCATCAAATCATCTTTCAGTAACTTTTTTTTGTAATCTATTTATTTAATTCTTCAATGTTTCATCATCTCTAACCTTTTTCGGTTACTTTTACTTTCACAAAACTATGTTTCTTCCAATCAACTTTAACCCCTTTTCTCATCATTTTTACTTTTTAGTTCTTCAATATTTTCTTTAAAATCTCTTCTAATTTTTTAAAATATAGAACTGTTACTCTTTATTATATCTTTAGGCGTCCTAAACATTAGTCTAAATTGTTATTACTTTTCTGCAAGTTTTCCTTTACTACCCTTCTTCCCCATTCTTTTTTCACTAAATATTTTATTGATTCACCACTTTGCTGTATTTATTCTTCTAGTACTATTTCTCAACAACTTTTTTATCTTGTTTACAATTAATGTCTTCAATTTTTATATAAATCTTAACATTTATAAAAAAAAAGTTAACATTTTCTTTCTAATTTTGCACTTTCCTATTATTCCACTCTAATTCTTGTTCATTTATATGCTTTCATATCGCCCTTATTTATTTAGGTTGTATACTAAAAACCCCATATTCACAATTGTGTAAGCTCGGAAAATAGTGACTAAAGCAACGTCGACCCCTAACCAAAACCCCAGAAACGAGCACATTTATTTCGTCGTAATAACAAGCGTCAAATCACTTTTGCGTTGAATGTAACTTGCATCATCATCAACGTAAAAGTAAAAATACACACTCACACGTTAAGCAGCAATGCCAGCAGCAGTTCATATTTTTTGGATTTTAATCAAATCATGCGAAATGTGGCGTGTGACATCATGAAGCATGCGTTGCGCAAAGCGAGAGGCAGCAAGCGGAAAGCTCTTCCTCTAAATGGGCGAAAAAGGAAATATAATTTAAACGCTTTACCACCATCAACATCAATTTATCTCTGTCATAACCTCATCACCACTATTTTTCACTATCCATTGATTTTATTACATTACAATAATATTAATTAATATATTAAATTCAAAATCAATTTCCTCATGCCGTAATTCATGACAATGATTGTCAACCTAAAAGGATTTTTGGAAATCACTAATAATCACAAATCGTTCATTGAAATTGGTACGATTAATCGAAATGACTAAAACGCACAATTATTACGATTCAAGTTGTCCAAAACGCAAGCGGCATGGTTGATGAATTCCGACGCTAAAATGCACCAACGCATTTATGTGCAGTTTTAATATTAAATTACAGTTTTGATTACGTTTTAATACCAAATACTGTCGAATGCAATACGCTTAATACAAGTGAATAATAATCGCTTTGTTCTATTTATTGGAGTTTAGGGATTAATTCTTGCATGAAATAGTCGAGCAATGAACGCAATGAAACATATTACTAAAACTCGTACTTGCCGCGTAACTGGATGCGTCATCTGTTTCATAATAGCTGCAATTGATTATCCTAAAAATGCTAACCTCAAATTAAATATCCTAATACAAATAATTAAATTTTTTTTGTTATAACCGGAATTTTGAGTTTAAAAATTGGCAATTTTCAAGCCAGGAAACAAAAATAAGGAAAATGGTTTTTACGCAAACACACAAAAAAGAAAATTGAAAATTGCAAACAATCAAATTGGCCGCGAATGAATGAAAAGTGAAATATGAAGTGCGCAATATTCCACGTCGAAACAATGCGTCGCAATACAGCATAGTTCCGCTCAATTGGGTCTGCATCATCCCGGCTGAAAAATTTGTGTTTTCCTCACATTTTCCATTTTTTTTCAGATCCGCAAGGGAAAACAAACAGTTTTCAATAAATGAAAAAGACCAATTGTAGATAGGGCTTTTTGTGAAGCGTTGCAATACGCAAGAATAGATTATTGATCAACTTATTGTAAGCGTCTACGAGTATTCCGCTCAAAAGGTTTCTGTTTCTGTTTGCGTTATGGTTTCGGTATTTTTTGTGTTATCAATGAAAATGCAAATATTGTACCGCTCGTTCAATTATTCTTTTCAAACTTCACAAATATCGGAAGCAGAATTAAAATTTAACTAAAAATTTTATTTCTTTGTTAACGGTTTTGACATTTGTAAAAATATTCCATGTATTCCAAAAAAATGCTTTGGATAATCTGATATCACACATAATATGATTGACACACAAGTTTTAAACTTTCATCGAGGAATTTCAATGACTTCCCACTTTACGATCGTTGCATGACATCCGATAGCTCTTTACACGATGAACGTTTTACTACAAAGTTCACTTACTTTTGTGATCCTGGTTGGTCCTTCCCTCTTTATGCGACCACAGGACTGAATTTACGAGTCATTTGATCCGTCTAAGTGTATGCTGTTACAAGTGCAACGAACTTTTCTAATATTTGACATAGTTTTACAAATATTTACAAAAATTCTCCCCAAAAAATTAGATTTAACAAAAACTACATAAAATTCAAAAATGTTTGATTTGAAAGATTTATAAATTTCAAATTTTACAATGTATTTTGATCAACGCAACATCTTGCTTTGATTGTTGCAAATTTTTGTAGTAAAATTCGTGTTTGCCCTAAAGCCAAACCAAAGTCAAAACCGATCCAGAATATCTTTGTGTATTATGCAAAGACAATGGACTCGATGCACGAATCCGGGATTCAAAGCGCGGTGGAAAGCAGCGACTCGCGGGAGCCGTTCAACATCGAACGGAAATCTACAAACAGGAAACCGGATATCGACAAAATGGAACACTGCAACTGTATTTCATACTTTCTTACTCACCAGAATATCAGGATAATAAAATTTTAGTACAAAATCTAAAAGTATTTACAAATATTTCAATCACTAAAATTTAAAGTTTTTTTATTTCTTAAAATATTATTTTAACACTTTGTGTAAACAAAGATTTTGTATAAAATAACAAAATTTAACTTAATTTATTATATACTTAGTTGTTCACTTAGTTCTTGGCAAGACTACCCTTATATTTCTATTCAAGTTTATTTAATTCTCATGTCTTGAAATTAAGTTTCTAGGTCACAAGTTTATGTCTTTCCTGGCCTAATTTTTTCCAAGTTTTAATTTGTTTACTATTTTTTTGTTGTTGTCAATAAAAATTAAATTAAATTCGTAATTTTCTTAATAGCATTTGACAGTTTAGTCTTAGAACGCGTGGGAATGCGATAAGGAAGAGAAAAGTGGCAAAAAACAATAATCCTCGTTTTTTATCAACGCCGCTTTGTCAAAAACAAAGGCGTGGTGGTTTGCGGTACGTCTAAACGAAGGGCGAGTACATAAGTGTTGTTCATGTCGTGTAAGTGCTCGCGATCCCCTTTAAGTAAATGTCTAGTAAATTATTCAAACAACGGCTTCCGACGCGGCGAACGCTAGAATGCTGTTCGTTGAATGCCTGCTTACCCTCTTAGCCAGTTGGTTTTTGACGGTTGTGGATTGTCTTATGTTTGTACATATGTTGAAAACATTTATTATAGTTGTAATTTTTTTATCCACTCTAAATTTCAAACAATAACACAGAATTTCATTTCACAAACATTTTCCAGGAATTTTTTTTAGTCAAAATTGGAAATTTTTGTTTAATTAATTTAATAGTGTTTTAAACCAGTTCAGGGGTTGTTTTTAATTAATTTTGACGGTTTAACTGTCAAACTTTTAAAATATTGTAAAATAATTAATTTTTTTTTTGATTTTAATTAAAAATAGTTAAAATAGATTTTTAGATTTAATGTTTAAAAACTAAAATATTAAAAATGATATAAAACTGACTTATAACGTCCATTAAGTTAAAATATTAATAAAAATATATAAAATTAGGTTCATTATTTAATACTTCCTACGTATTAAAAGCATCTCTAATCTAGATTTACTTTAAAGCTTCACAACCAACCCTTTGAAATATTCTGTGCTTTACTACTCAAAACTAACACGACTTTTAGACTTTAGTTAAAGAAATGTGTACCACCAACAAATTTATTTAGAAAACTTTAATATTTTATTTTGTTTAAAAGCAACACATGTTGGTAAACATAAGTTAAAATAAATGTTGATAATTATTTTTAAATTTTATACCAATATTTTTTTTCCATTTTTTTTTTAATTTTTGGTTTTGTACACCGCTGATCTTAACATCTTCATGTAATCTTTTTGCATTCCTTTGTGTGGCGTCATTTTTTGCGTCGTTTGTTTGCACGCGTAAAAAGCATGTTCGGATAGGGGATGGCGATGTCGGCAACAACGTAATAACTGCATATTTCACTGTCGGCCATTTCTCCTCGTTTCGGGGCCGGCTTTCTGGGTCGCCGCGTTGTCCCGGTGAAAAATAAGAAAAATAAAACTCATTAGGCAGAACGACAGCGCGGGCGCGGGCGCGCGACAAGCGCCCCCGGAGGCAGCGATGCGCGAAAGTAAGAAAGCAACGAGCCATCAGTCCGGAGCAACCGAGTTAAAAACATGAGAAAAAAATGAAACGAAAGAGCGGAAACAAGAAAAAATAGCAAGTTGCCAAAAAATGTGATGCGAAGGTAAAAAGCAAAATTTCAACCCCGTAACAAGAGTTAGACGTTAAGACGTATTGTGTTTGTTGCACAAAGTAAAAAATATTAATAACTAACAAAATTTAACTTTGAACCTAAAAAACTAAGTTTTCTGTAATACTTTGTTGAGAACGACGAGGGTAATAATTGCCGACAGCGGAAACATGATTACTCACCAACTCCGGAGGGTGAATTATGTACAAAGAATGAACGCATGGAAAATACCGAACGTGCGATTTAAAATAATTTGATTTATTTGCTCCTACACAAAATTTAGAGTATAATAATGTATTCTAATGTAACGTATTGTAAAATTCTTTTGAGAAAAGATCAAAAGTTAATTCTTTGTCTAGACTTGGAACCAAAACACAAAACACACGCTTTTGTTAGTTTAAAATTTAAAATATCTATACATTTATTTCTTAAAAAAATAAGTATAATACAAAGCTTTCTCGCAGTTTATATCGCCTTACATCTGGAATTTTTTTGTTGTTTGGCTGGAGATTTTGTTAGGTTACACTTCGTTACGGAGCGCCTTGGTGCGTCTCTTTTTTTATGTACTCCATAAAAAGCTTTGGCGATAATAAAACGAAATAAAGCCACCTTTTGGCCTACGCGCGTCCTTTTTCTCTATTAAATGCTTGTACACACACGCGCTATATGGAGGCGGCGGCAAGCTCGTATATTACTGCCACCCACCGAAAGCAAATCGCACTATTTATTATGCCGTAAACCTCAAAAACTGAACGCCGTTACGTTCGTAAATTTTACCTTTGAATTCCACATGATTATACTTCGTTTACTATCAATTTAATCTTTTAACCCTAGGTTTAACCATACATTTTTTAATTTGTTAGTAGTGCCATCTGTTAGTTGTTTTTTTGCAAAAATTTTTAATTACTGTATAGAGTATAGAGTGATAGTTTTGGGTATTGAGGCGTATTGTTATAAATTTCAAATAAAACGATTGGTAGTTATAAGGGGTGAGTAACGTAGAAGCAGGAAAAGTTAAGGGTGGTATGAGAGCAGCTACAAATTGTCACACCCGTCTGCGTTTTCTCTAAATAAAGTAAATATATAAAAAGGAGTTGTGGTAGAACTGCAACCGGAGCTGGTTGTTAGGTGCTCTGGATTTTGGTTGTGGTGGTGGTGGTGGTGTTGGCGGCGGCGATGGTGTTGGATGCGCTGATTTTTCCGCGAACACTTGGCTTGCATCCAACCGCAAACCGCAGAGCAAAGACTTAAAACGTTTTGTTTTTGTTTTTATTCCAGAGGATTTATTTCTATCTGTTGAACTTTCTATAAAATACACCCTGTTTACAGAGTTTTACATACACTGTGGTCAACTAAAATTATAACAACATTAAAAAAAATAATAATCAAAAACAGTTTTTAAAAATTAATTTTTTTGTATTACTTTTTGATTTATTTAAGCATCAGTTGTTTTTTTTTACTGTGGTTTTTTTTTTCGTAAATTCTTGTTTTAGAAAATACACAAGTAATAATGCAAAGTAGTGTGACGACAAAAGAGTCAACTGGTGTTTCTCACATGCGCGTATAGGCGCAGGGTAGAACAGGACTAAGTGGATGTTCGCCTCCTGCGAGGAAGCCTCAACATCGTGAGAGCTTTCCCAAAGGAGCGCAGATGCTTCGAGTAATTGCTATTTACCGAATCACATTTGCGCAGCTATTTGTAGACGTTTAATGCAATTATAAGTAAATTCAGATGTGCACAAACATTTCTAGCAAACTCAGTGTCGCGCAAAGAGTGCTTCGTTCTTGTTAGGCCTTGTTTGTCTAAACAGGAATAAACAAGACTATCCAGAGTGCTACAATAACAACCAAATACGATCGCGGAGTAGTAAAACAACAACATCATCAAACAACAAGTCAAATAGTTCTTTTGAAATTAATAGCAATTATTTTTGTTTGTTGTTAATGAAAATTAGCCAAATTTAGATTTTAGGTAGAAGATGTCCTAAGTGTGTCATTAACTAATTAAATTATTTTTATACCCTCAACACCTTACTACCGAGTGGAGTTAACGTGCATCAGGAACTCAAGGAAGAACTTAGGTTTATGCAAAAGACAAGTTAAGCATTGCGGTTGGTTTAAATTAGTATTCGCTTGTAAACTCAAAATTAACTTTTCCTCGCTTGTTTCGTGAAGCAAGTTATAACTACGCGCTTAAATACAAATTGGAAACTAATCAAGAAGCGCATTAATTATCGAAACTCTATACTGAAGCTCATCGAGCTAGGCGCTTCAAGCCTGGCGCATCGCGTCGGGGGTGGCGTCCAAGCAATAATGCTGCAGTTTCTAATTGTCGATCGTGGGTAAAGCACAACAAGAACGACGAACGGGAACATCAAGATGGAGAGCTTTATCGACTTTACGTTGCATATATTACAAATTTCAAAAGAAAATGATAATAATTATTTAGTAATTAGAAGTTTTACTTTAAACAATGTCAATTTCTTTACAATTACAAAATATATGCTACTTTTTTAATAACCTAAGTTTTTTTCTTGTTATTTACAAATTATTTTTACTTAATTTCTGAAAACGTATGTCGATTTCTCGTTAGTTGAAGTCCTAATGTTATTTTCCAATGACGTACGTCGTTTTCTTGTAACATACTACTAAATTTTTAGTTATTTTGTGTTTAAAGTGTTTTATTTTTAATTTTTTCAATGTTTTTTGTAAGTTTTGAGTTTTTATTTTTTATCCACTTTTTTTTATTTTCACTTCTGGTTTTTTTTCACCTGATTTGGTTTAGCAAAGCTTTATATCCCATAGCAGAGGTAAAAAATGTGATGGGTTGGTTCCAGTGATGGATTTCAAATCAAATATTTATAATCCACGCAAAACGCATAAAAGATTATTTCATCCTTTTCCGAACGCATTCGGTGTGTATTTTTTAAGGCTCCAAAGCCGCCTCCTGCGTTTGCAACGTTTCGCACGTTCACGTCTATACATAAATGGATGCGCTTTACATTTTCTATGATTCTTACCGTTGCTTACAACTCTTACAAGGTTTTACGTTTGGAAATTCACAAAATTTAGCAAGAAACTCACAAGATTTCCAAAGGATAAATATTTTTAAGATCGGTTTAAATGCTAAGCATAAAGTGATTTAAGTTATAAAAATATTTATATTTAAAAATATATGTAATCATTTAATCTACATATATTTTTATTTAATTGAATTTTACCAATTATTATTTTCTCACCTTAAAGTTTATAATTTTTTAAAGATCTTTGTCTTCTAAAAAAAATTGGTGCTTTGAAAGGTGAGCGTCGCGACGCGCATATTAAGATCGTTTTATTTAATTAATTTCGTCCTTTTTGTCAAACAGCATTTTAATTACTGGAATTAATTTAATATGATTTCATTAAAAAGCGACGTGCTTTGCTTGAACTCAATGCCATTTAATAAAATCTTAGAAAATATGCTTGAAAATTTAATCATTTTTTAATTAATACCTAATTTTATTTCATTTACTAGAAGTTAACTTGTTTTCTAAAATTTTGATTCATCTCAAACTTAAAATATTTTGTTATTTTGTTATTTAATACAGTAATTATAAATTTTGACATGTTTACATCGTGAATGTTGATGTTCAGTTTTTATTTTGTAAAAATTTTAATCAATATATGTGCAAATGTTTGTTTTGGCAATATTTCCCGGCCAGTTCATGAAGTTGTTTTCTAGCTCATCAACGCTAACGTTTATTTAACTGCGTTCGAAATGCACGTCGATAAATTCTGGTTTATGATGTTGGTCCATTAATATTTCGCAAAATATGCCATGCGCGAGATGTGAGTGTGTTTTCCTTTGGTGGTAAACGAAGAGTGAGGTGCGATGGCGATGACTAACTGCCTGAAATTTGTTACAACTGTGAGGAAATTTGTATTATTGAGGTTTCGGAGTTTTGGAACATAGAGAACCGAGGTTTACGTTTACACAAACGCGTCCCACGCTCAAATGTGTTTGTTTCAATTTTGGGCAGATGGCAAATAATTGTAAATATAAATTAGCAAATGTATAAGGGTATAGTGTTCAGATTCCAGGAATAAAGGAACTGATGTATGTGTTGTTGCCAAACAAACACAGAGTCTGTAATACTCTGTAGAAAATATTATAGCGTAACTGACAAGAAAACGACGTACGTCATTGAAAAATAACATGTGATTTGTAACTAACAAAAAAACGACATACGTTTTTTAAAAAGAAATAACATACATTTTGTTGTTAATTAATAAAAATGTTAAGTTCAAAGTTTTATTTGAGTTTTTCTTACTGTTTTTAAGCTTTGTTCTTAGTTTTTGTTTGAATTTAAGTTGGAGTTGGAGTTTTACGCTTGGGTTATTCCACCAAACGTATAAGTTTAGATTCATTTCAGTTCGTAAAGAATTTCTGTGAACTTTATGTTCTTAATTCTTTGATTTTTTTAGTCGTCGTCGACGGTCCGCACGAGACGAGTTTATAAAGCCCGGCGCCTCCACACTATACATTGAAACATACAAACAAAAAACCGAAAAAAACACAACGAACAAATACATCCAAGTTGAGTAAATCTAGCTGAAAGTATTAAGAGCCAGGATTTGTGAGCAACGTTTAACCTGAACACGCCATAGCCACTTTTGTAAATGTGTATGGATTGAGAAAAAATTAACTATGAAGATTCGCGTGTGGCGCCTGAAAACGTGTCAGACAGACGACGCCAAACATCTTACACAAACTTCAAGACATTGTTTATCAATTTAATTTAGTTTCTGTACCAATCTTTTTGTGGTAAAATAATAAATTAAAACAAACGTTATTTTTTGTATTTTTTTTTTATTTTGATTTGAAGTTTACAGTTTTAGTTTTGAAATTTTTTAGTTAAATTTAAATTACAATTTCAGTTCTTGATCACGACTTGTAAATTGAAGATTTACGCACAATTTAACATTACCATCAAGCTGTCGAGTTGGTTTTCAAATTTCCTCGACTTTTCCTTGCTTCAAGATGTATTCCAAGACGTGCACCAAGCCACGCTTAATCGTCGTTCAGCCCCAAGCGAAGATAGATGCTAGTGGTATAACCCTCGTAGATCTAAGATAATACAAGCTCGTTTTCTTTTGATTCCTTCTTCGGAAACTTGTTTTTTCTAGCGTTGTGGCGTCGACGTAAAGTATAAAACAATGCCGGAAAGCAACAGAAAAAGAATAATGTATACATTTGCTCACGCGCATTTCTAAAAAAACAAATAAAACAATATAATTCTATTTTTTTAGGATCACAAACAAAGAATAAGAAAATTAATCTTTCAAAGAAGAAAAACATTTAAGCAAATAATAAAAAGTTTGGTTTTTAAGTTTGTAGCTTAATAGTTTTTCGTGGAAATTAAAGTTTTACTAGGTTGGGATGTGTTTTATACTTTGACACTTTGAAAATTGCACAATTGCGTATAATGTTTCATTAACATTCTTACGATACTCGACGATACTCAACATTCTTGATGTTAAACGCAATCAATATCACTTTTAGAAGTTTTACTAACATACTATACACGACTCACGGCTCAAAACGAGACAAGACAAACGAGGCACAAACTTAAGCAAGTTTGGAATTTGTTGTACCTGAAATTCTCAACAAAATTAATTACGTTTTTCAAGAAGTTTTACGTTTAAAAAAAATTTTAAACAAATAAACAAAAAACAAACCTAAATGAAAGCTTCTATACAAACATAAATTATTTTTTACTCTTAAAGATTTACGATAAACATACTTAGTAAAAAGATTTTAATGCACAACAAAAAATAAATTTAATAATTAAAGTTTAAAACAAAACAACATTAAATACAAACAAAAGTAAAAATATGACATGAACATATGCTTTTTGTTTTTTTGTTTTTCACAATTTAATCCTCATACGTTTTATTTTTTTTTGTTCTTCAACTAAAAAAAAACGTAGCAGACCAGGTAGAAGTAAAAGTCAGTCGTGAGTTGAGTTTGGGAGGTTGGAAGGAAACAGAAAGTGACAAAATGAATTAGTCCGTTTAGTAACGTCATATTTTTCACATTAACGCACTAATGACGGTTTTATGTTTGGCAGGAAACTGGACTGGTTGGATGGAAACCGTGGAGTGTCGAGGCTTTGGGTCGTTTTCTTTTTTCATTATATAAATTTTACAACGTTCACAACAACGTTTTTATCAACATATAAAAAGAAAACGTATGAAAAGGTATCGTAATCATAACCGTAATCACGAGCATAAATAGTTATTAACTATAAAAAATTTTGATTAAATAACATTTTATATAATGAAATGGTAAAATCAAAATTACAATTTTTATAATTTTATTTAACAAAGTAAAAAATTAATTATAAGTATTTTTAATTAGTTCTAACCGTGAAAACTAGTATTTACAAGAATTCAAAAAAAAAACGTTGATTTTCAAATTTACATTTCTCAAAAACTAAAACCGTTAAATTATTTTTTCTTTCATAAATAAATATATAATTTTATAAACTATATTATTTAGTTTTTAACAAAACTGTAATTTGGTTTTTGAACACGTGACACGCTTTTTAGTAAAATTATACAAAATGTGAAATTTTTTAATAAAAAATTGTAATTTTTAAAACTTTATAACTCAAAAAATAATTATGTTAAATAACATTTCTTTACTTTATTAAATAAATAATGTATTAAATTGAATAATTCCGTTTAAAACAAATTAATTTTATTATTTTTAGATACGTGACAAGTATTTTTTAATAAACATTTACAATAAAGCTATGTATGCACAAAAACTGATAAATACTAATATTCATGCAACTAGTTGGTAATTAAATCATAGTACAAATAATTCAGTACCTAACAACAGTCAAAATAAATTTTAGTTCATTAAATTCTGATGATAAACACAAAAGATAATTACGATTAAAAAAAATTAAATTTAAAAAAGAGAAAACTTTTAAAACTACGTTTAAAATAATCTACATTTTTAAAAAACTATAACTATTAATTTATTTTTCTTTTTATAATTAAATAAACAATTTTATTGACTATCTAAATTGATTTTTAATACAACTGTAATTTTATTTTTGAACGCGTAAAACGCCAATTAGTATCGTGTATTTTTTCAATAAAAACAGTGATTTTTAATTATGAATATTTTAAAAATTAATTACGTTAATTTAATATGCTTCACTAAATTAGATAAATGATCTAATTGACTAACCAATATTGCTTAAAACAAATTGATTTCATTATTTTCAGGCACGTGAAAAATTATTTATTAAACATTCCCTAAAATACTAATATATGAAGAAAAACTAATAAAAACTAATATTTATACAATTAATTAAAAATTATATCTGGGTACAAATAATCCAATACCTAATTACTGTTTAAAAAAAATTTGTTTTGGTGAATTCTGATGGTAACAATAAAAATTATTAACGATTTAGTAAAAAAAAACACAGAAAAAATTACCCACTTTAGTGAATTTTTTTTTGATATAGTTCTAAGTAATATTATTCTAAAATAATTCTAAATCTGATAAGAATTGAATTAAAATTGTTGTCATATTTGTCGTCCAAAACCACAACCAAATAGAAACATTCAAGCAAAACAAGATTTAATTATAGATATTTGCTGGATAGTTAAACACGCAGCACTATACATTGATACCAATTTTAATTCGCTCGAATTACATCCGATTTGTTGCAACTCGATCCAATTCAATTCGGGGCGGATTTCATACAACACAATGAAAATACCGCACTCTTGAACTGTGCGAGTTTGGAAACGCGATTAACCATTTTATTTTTAATGCCGTTTACATCTGCATGTTTCAAATTTTTGTACGATATCCGCTTTTATTCAGTCAACTCTATTAGTTTTTAATGTTAGAATTTATGATTCATGCTTTGGAGCATTCACACACACCACATGTTTGTTACTGATGTTAAACTGATGTAAGCCTGTTGTAAACCTAATGGTTTTATAAATAAATATTTAAAAAAAAATTAAAACCAAATATTTATTATATTTCAATCCTGAACTGCATGTAAATTTTATATATGTTACATAAATGACAAATAAAAAATGTATTCTGTGTGTATTATTAATTAATAGACATAAAAATATTAAATGCATAATTTATGTGAAACAATTTATATTTATTGATTTGACTGAATGAAAAAGTATTTTTAGCGCAAAAATTTCAGAACAATGCGCAGAGAATGCGTATTATTTATTGTATTTTGTTGTACAGCAATAAATCATAGAAATATTTATTACAAAGAATACAATTTATTTCCGGCCAGGTACAATTATATTTTTTGAGTAAAATTTGATACATTTTTATTAATTTTTATTATTTCTGACAACATTTTTTGTTTTTTGATATAAATTTTAACAAAAAAACTAAAACTAAAAGTTAAATAAAACTATCAAAATAAATATTAAATTTCCTTTACATAAAAAATGCATGATAAACAAACAAATTTATAATATTTCAAAAAAATGAAATCGGAAAATCGGAAAATCGTTAAATAAATAAATAAATATTGCGCTGCATATTTTTATTTCTTTCTATCATTTTCATGTTTTTTTATTTAAAAATGTTATATGTTTACATTACTTAGTTTAATTACGTTCCAGTTAATTTAAAATGTAGTCTGTGTGCAGTCAAAGTCAAATTTAGGTTTGAAATTTGCATCAGCTAACATCAATATTGCAAAAAGCCGGTTAAAATGAATCCAAATCTTATTTTGTTTTATTTTTTTGTATAAAAATAATATTTAGGTTTGTTTTTAACCTTATAATAGTCTATTGTTATTGGTCAGGTTCGTTTTTTACACAAACGTCGTTCTTTTCAAACGTTTTATTGGAGTGCCCGGCTCCTCCACACTATGTTTGCCTTTGTATTCATAACGATTGATAACACTTTTAGTCGTTGGCCATGCCAAGTCTTATCGATTGTACATTTACATCCCAAAAAAATAACATTATAAAAATTACTGTAAAAAAATGTAAAATGAAGATGTATGAGGTTTCAGGATTTTATTTATATAAATTTGCTTTTACCCTGTATAAAACAGATAATAAGTAACAACTTAAAATACTTTGCATTTTTCTATGTGTTAAAGACTCGTCTGTGCAATGTGCATATTCTATTTACTATATAACTATAACAATAACATATACAAAGTGTTTCAATTATATTTTTTAATTTTTAAAAATTAATATAAAAATTAAAAGTTTTCATAAATTAAATACTTTAAAATATTAAATTTCTCAAATAAAAAAATGTATGATAAACAAACAAATTCATAATATTAAAAAAAAATAAAATATATATAATGCGCTGCATTTTATTTTTATTTGATTTAATTTTTTTTACTTAAATGCGTATTGTTTTACAAAAATTGATTTATTTGAATGTAAATACGTTAAGTCAAAATGTAGTTTGTGTTCATGTGCAGTCAAAATCAAATTTAGATTTGAGATTTCCATGAACTAACATCAATACTGCAAGAAGCCACCATCAGCAGTGTATAGTAATGAAACAATGCCGGTGGGATTGGTTGATCAAGGCCGGAACAAACGGATTTGCTTGATTTACCATACATTACTCTGATGCATGGAGCTCATTACGTCACGCATCCTTGTCGTGATGTTGTCTGAACTTGGATTATGCAACAATTGAATTGCATTACTAACTGCGGAATTTCCACTAAAGCACATCAAGTATCTAAGCATCACAAATGTCATTTATTTCTATTTATATCTTTCATTTGGTAACATAAATTATTTGATGTTATTTAAAATTTAAACCTGTTGTATTTTGCCTGGAATTAATAGTTTATAAGTATGTTTAGCAAAACCCGAGTAAATAATAATTTATTCGCTTAGTTCCCGTGCGAACCAAACGGGATATAAACTATTGTTAAACAACTTTGTGCGGCGCGCAAATAAGTGTTATAATGGAGCACGAACGCCACTAAATAGAGTGACTATTTCGTTGGTTAACGTCCTCGAAACGGGCTGAATCGCAGCGAAATAGCGTGCATAGTGGCTGCCGAGAAGAGATTTCCAGCCAATGCAGATTGCAACGCGCATTCAGCACGTTTCTCAATCTAGATTCCCTAGTGAGATAAATATTTTATATTAAATTTACATTAAATTAAATGTGTTTTAGTTTAACTATTATTTGTGTTAAAACACAAAAAAAGTTTTGTTTAATTTTATTTATTAATAAAAACTTTATTTAATTAACAAAAGTAATTTTTAATGTTAAATTTTTTTGATACACTTTGTATTTTTGTATTTTGTACTTATGATATGAAATACTTAAGACAGCATTGTGCATTGTGCTTCAAGAAATGCTATTTCATGTTCTGCGGTTGCTTAGCGTCGCGACGCCATTTACTATCCTTTGCATTCCTGCTGCATGTGGCGCATTAGTTCCTTCTTTAGTTAATTTCACTTACTGTAAGTTGAAAGACAATGCACTTAGGCCGGATTATTGCGGGGATTATGAAACTACACGCTGAGAACTAAGAACTACTTCGTATCAGCACACAAATGTCATGCTAGGATAAATTTACAGGATATCATACAATTTTATTTCATTTAGAAATAAATGAAAAATTTAAAAAAAACTACTTTTTATTTGTATTGTTTTTTGGTTGATTATGCAGAGAGTTTTTATGATCTTGTGATATTTCCATATTGGCTTGGTGGTGTTTTGAATAAAATGGTGATGCGACATCTTGTGTTTTAAGTAATCGTACCGCGGGGAAATAACGACAAATGTACTAACATTATGCATGCAGGCGACGACGATTGTTCATCGTTTATGTTTCCAGGGATGCATAATATCCACCAAAACATCAACGTGTAATGATGATGCTATTTGGACATCAAAACTATAACCATAATTTAATAATTTATGTATTTACTGCTCTAAATTCCCGAAATAGAATTCAGCATCGTAACAATTATAATTACTAATAACAAACGCAAATTTAATTTATGGTATGAACAAAAAAATATTATCTTTGTGTGGTTAAATTTGTAAATAAATATTCCACAAAACCACAAAGCAGAAAACAAAAACGTGAAACGT
The DNA here is from genome assembly GCA_030264155.1 of Atheta pasadenae. Classification (NCBI taxonomy): domain Eukaryota; kingdom Metazoa; phylum Arthropoda; class Insecta; order Coleoptera; family Staphylinidae; genus Atheta; species Atheta pasadenae. Next base: position 45,197 of record JARJDS010041870.1, read on the forward strand.
AAAACAATTTATGTGCCTAATTTACCGCAACGTTTTCAAATATTTTAGAAACCCACAATCCAACTCAGGACCGCAGTTGAGTGTGTGAATTTTCATCACAACACATCAACTCTCACTAAATCTCAACGCTAGGTACTTTTATTCTTTCCTTTACCCATTCCTTGCGCGTCCTCCCTTGCTTGCTTACCAATGCGTCCACAAAAGCTGTGGTTTGTTTTGCTTCTGCTCCTGGTTAGCACGATTGCCACTGCTGCGGGTTTTGTTTCGCATAATATTTTCGGTGCGCTTCGTCAGCGAGCTAAATTTATTAGCCGCCACAACGGTTTTTAATAACTCGCGTCTTCATTGCCTCGTTCGCTCCGCCGGCCGCCGTAAAATTATGTTAATAAACCGTCGGAGGGATTTTCTTCACTGCGGACGAAAATTGCGTATTACATGCGCCATATACGCGCACAACGACGCGCGCCAAAGAGATAATTTACAAATTAACCACAAAGAATGCTGCGCCGCCTTCGTACGCGTTTTCCTGCACACTTTTTCAAACTCCCAAGGCAAAGCAAAGAGTGTGAAACACGAATAACGCTAACGTGCAAGCAAAAACAGAGGTGAGTCTTCATCATATTAAATTATAATACTGTTTTATTAGGTTTAGACATTATACTACGTTTATCTTGCAAGGCCTAAAAAAATTATACGAAAAAATTTGCTTTATTAAAACGTAAAACGTCTCAGAACAAAAAGAATCCAAATCTTATCTTGTTTTACTTCTTATTTAATTAAAACAGATTTTTTTTCTAAAAAAGAAATATTTACGTTTGAATATAAACGTAAAAAAGTCTGTTGTTATTGGTCACGTTCGTTTTCCACACGAACTGTCGTTCTTTTCAAACGTTTTATTGGAGTGCCCGGCTCCTCCACACTATGTTCGCCTTTGTATTCACAACGATTGATACCACTTTTAGCCGTAGGCCATGCCAAGTCTTATCGATTGGACATTTACACCCAAATAAAATAACATTCTAAAGAATTACTATAGAAATTTAGACGTTTGAGGTTTTAAGATTTTATTTATGTAAATTTGCTTTTACCCTGTATAAAACAGATAATAAGTAACAACCTAAAGTGTTTTGCATTTTTGTGGGCGTTGAAGACTCGTTTGTGCAATGTGCACACTCCACACACTTTAACAATAAAATATACAAAGTGTTTCAATTACATTTATTAATTCACAAAAATTAAGATCAAAATTAAAAGTTTTACAAAGTTAAAAACTTTAAATAAAAATTTCGTAACTATTTTTTTTTTAGTTCTTTGCATTTTTCATACCACCCTAGCGTGCTGTTGGCGCGCGCACAACGTCGGCGGTGTTGTTATACCACCCGCACTCGCCTAAACAAAGAATCGTGTTAAAATTCCGGCGTGGCGTGCTGGGAAGTGCAGAAATTCGCATATAATTTAAGGTACCGTACTATGGGAACTGTCTGGGGAGGTGGATAAATAATGGGATAACCGGGTAGAGATTGCGTGGCCCCTAACCATTCTCCACTGCCGCCGGCGACCAAAGTCCAGCGGCGGCGAGGTGGAGAAATTCATTCGACCAAAAAATTGTTTAGCATAAGTCTTCCGCACAAATCTGTGTTATTGCGCACTGTCCCACCGCCATTAATCACAACACGAAATAATTTATTATTTATTAACTTTCTTTGTGCGTGATTCGCGATCATACATTTTTGTTTATTAATTTTTAATTAGTTAATTACCCAAAAAGCGTTTTTTTTTGGTTTTGAGAAAAAAACCTGCTTCACCACAGCAAGTGTATTTTTAATTATTGAAAGATTTTTAAACATAAAAGATATATGGCAAACTGTCGTCCCCTGTCATGTTGCGTGCGGGTTTGTTGTATACTTGGAGTGTAAAGAATATGATTATTTATTACCTGGCGGTGGCGGCGAGCGTCGGAATGCTTTTATAGCGGTGCGGCGTTAATTTTGAAAAACAGACAGAAGGACACGATCGTAAATTAATTACATTCACGCAAAATTATCAAACAAAATTACTATTTTCAAAATAAAAAAAACAAAATAATTTTCATAATAATATAATTAATTCCGTTTGAATTCACGCAGGATTTAATTCGTGAGTTGTAGGAAATTTATCGACACGCCATATTTAATCCTGTCGACAATACTCGCAATTGAGCTTAATTACACACACAATAAAGCTCGACACAAATCACGCACCACGTGATGTTTGTCCTTGTTCTACAATTTAATTTACTCCCATTCAACGCAAACACAAAAAATTGAAACTCAGACTAATTTGTATGAATCCAATTATTGTTAAATTTATGTTTCATGGTTTGGGTTATGTTGTAAACACTTAAATACCTTTTTAATTATATTTTATAACCACAAAGATGTGTCTCTGCTTAGTTATAATACAATTATGCATATTATCCATATCTTCTTGATGAAGAAACGTCCAGTGTCAGAATGTGACCCCACATTGTTGGCAGGCGCGCACAATATGCACAATGAAATTGCAACCGTTTGCCGACGCGCCGCCGCCGCCACCCACGCTAGGAATGTTGAATGCGGCACGTTTATGTCCACTTGTACTCTGGCACCAAGCAAAGCGACACACGCTTCTACACGCTTGCTGTACGTGCGTGTAATCGGGAAAGGGTTAAGTGTAGCGAACAATCTGCAAAATTTTAATTAAAATATCAGTACGCGCGCAAATTGTACGAGCGCATGAATGTACACAGTACAGGGAGCATTGGACAAGGTTTGGGTTGAAGAGGTTACAAAGCGTTGAATAAGGAGTATTTCACCCCCATCCTCATTTCTAAATCTTTTGCTATTTTTAGATCTTTAAAATTAAAGCTTTAATTATAAGTTATGTAAATAATATTAATTCCCACCAATAGAAGAACTGGTGATAATTTTGTTATAAATTTTCTGGTTATTAGTCTTTGTTTTATATTTCAAGGTTTTTACTCTTTGTCTCATCCACCCCTAGCATCTTCTCATCTCGTTGTTACTGCTCGTTTGTCGTTTCGTCGATGCGCCCTGTTCTCGTTTAATATTAACGACGCGCACGTACCGAACGACGAGAGGAGGAACGAAAACGAAAACGAATTGCATATTTACCATTCGAAACGCGCGCTCTTCAGCCGCTTGGTCGACGTTGGCGAGGCGAACATTGTTGTATAGTTTAATTGACGTTTATTTAGACGCGTCACGAAGATAAGCACGAACGCACCGCCGAGGACGAGGACAATAAAGCGAAATTAAGAATTGTTAAAATATACAATTGAGATGCTGACTTGTCCACAACTCATACACTCGAACTGAGAAACAAATGAAGAGGCAAAATTATCCTGAATGGATCCTGAATGTAATTTCGTATAAAAACAAGACACAGCTCTTATCTTTCTTTCCTCCGCGTTATTATAACGGCTTCTAACCATCTAACGCTTATCGGGTTTGTTTATTAGACAAACGGACAAAACACAATAGAAATTAAAACAGATAACATTAATAATGTTAATAAATTTATTTTTTATGAGTTGGAATTTAATTTTTTCAAAAGCGGAATTATTATAAAATTTAAAAGTTTTATTTCTGGTTCTAATAGATTCTCATTATATTTGACAATTTTAATTTTCATCCGGGGTTTAATTACTCAAAAAAATTTAAAACTCACTGCATAAAAACTTAGCCAGGTGGTTTAATAATAATCCGCTCCTGGGATTTCAATTGGGAGAGATATTAAAACTAGGTTAAAAGCGGGGTAGCATTATCTCTTTTTAATATTGGAGGCGGCGCACTTTGCAATGCCGGCGAATATAAATGAATGTATATTTATTCTGCTGTCCACACACGCGCGGTTCCAGCGGTTGACCGGCGACGAACTTTTCTTTATGTTATATTATCCCGAGTTGAATAAATGGGAAAGTTTTTAAAGGCTTGAATACCTAATTTTATGAATATTAAAAATTTTAAACAGAAAGTATTTCTATCAAAAGAATTAAAACGCATTAGTAATTAAATTTTCGTTAAAACAAATTATCAAGATGTCGAAATATAAAATTTAATAAAATAAATCCGGACCTGTATTTTACATCATGTACGTTGTAAATAGATATTTCAAATGTGGTAAGAGGTGAAAGCATTGGAAGCATTGGAAGCAGTGGAAGCAAATGTCGAACTTTGAGTTTTCCGCATGATTGATCATCCTTCAAATTTTCTATTTTGCAATCTGTATAACCGAATCCTAACCAAGATGCTTTCCCAAACCAGTAACCCGAGCACTTGATTGAAATCACAAGCAATATACTTATGAAATTTTATATCTAAATAATCCTATCATGATATAAATGTAAAAAATTAATTTCGCGTTTAATCGCGCATTTAATCTGATTTTTATTTATTTTTTTCTAGATTTGCTGACCTGTTACGCGTCATTATGGTTGGCATATAAATTTTTTGTGTGCTCACACTTTTAGAGTGTTTAGCTCTTTGAAAAACAGGGATAAACAAACTCGCGCTGCAGAGATAACACAAAGCATGAAAGCGTAATTTTCGGCGCGCGGGAAAAAATATCTTCGTGCACAAAAGCATCCTAGAATCGCAAGTCGATAGCGATCTGAATAGTGGCGCCGCACAAAACGTTATTTTTCCACATTTTTCCTATATGTATTTTCGAGTTTGCCGCGGCATTGAAAAGGACATGTTTTTCACGCTTTTTTCACAATTTGTTATCGCAAAACGCAAATTCGCGTTTTCCATTTTGCTCGACAAATTTTCGTTTGCAGTTAAGAGCATTTTTTTTATTTTTTTGTTTTCTTGTTTTGCTTTGTTATTTGTCTAACGGGAATAACAAGCAAAGTAAAAATGCTTTTTAACTGACTGGAATGGTAACGTTGCTTTCTCATATTTTATATTTTTATTTACATAATTCGTTATTACGTTTTTATTAAATAAAAAAATATCTTGATCTTTCCCATATTTGATATATGTTTTATTGATATTTATTTTGATATAACCAGGTCAGGATTTACATTTTTCTAATAAAAATTATCGTAAGTAAGTTATTATCGAATTAATCATTTTTTAATCTACATAATCTTGCATTAAGCTACTTATTCTTCTATTTACAACCAAATTAAACTTTGTCATCTTAGGGCCCTCAAAATGTGTGAATTCCTACTTTTTTCTTGAGTTGCTTTCAAGCTTGCCTTGCAACCGCATAAATTCGAATAACTTTTACCGGGCGCGTCGCAAGTTTCCATTTAGCACTTCGCCGCAAAAGCACGAACGCTTGACAATAACAACAACGGAAACTGTATAATCATATTCCTTTTGTGTCGACGCCTTCGCAACCTCGTCGACAATACCGTGGGCGCACGAGTGTTCCGGTTAAATTAATTTCCCTTTCACCTCGGTCGACCCACAGTCGGCAAATCGGCAAACCTGTAAGTTTTCGTCCTTTCTTGAGACGGCTAACACAAGGAACTTTGTTCCAAGTCTGGTGCTGCTGGTACCAGTTGTGTTTTCTATGGCTGTGTGTCCTTGGAATTAACAATTCGTGACAATTTGTGACATTAATAACCAAAATTATTTCACGTCGTAAAAACATGACAAATAATTGTCGGTGTGCGAAATAAATATCACTTTAATAGATTTACGAGATCAAGTGCACGACATTGTTTGGGGGTGTGAAATAAAAGGACAAAAGCATAAAAAATTGAAGATGTGGCGTGCAATCGGTTTGAATCGCAGCTTGGTTTGGACGAAATCAATTTCGAGCCAATCTGTTTTCGGTATGAATTATTTATTGCGAGTTTTATCTTGAGTTGGAACTCCCCCGCGCGGAAGGGAGAACGGAGTAAACTTGTGTGGCTACTCGGCAACTCCGAGAAGGGAATTGGATGTGTGAGCATGAGGCGATGACAGAAACGGAGCTAATCTACGATCTCAAAGGAAAAAAACCAAAAGCACAAAAAGCTGAGATATTAAAAAGTTGTGTACACAAAACACAACCCAACGTAACAAAAACAAGATATTGCATCAACAAAAAAATATAAAAATTTCCGTTATTCTATAAAAATTTACAATAGAAATAAAAATAAATATAAACAACAATCAATTTCTAAAACCAAAAGTAAGATTTATGGAATATGATTAGGTTTAGTTGGTAGTGTCTAGTGTAAAATGAAGAAAGATGTGCGTTAGTTAGCACGTCGACGTCGCGACCACCGCCCGCATATTTCTAACGTTAGTTCCGCCGCCTCCAGACGCGTGTGTATTGTAGCGTGTTATCTCTAGAGTCACGAGTTTAAATTATCTATAATTTATGCTCGACTTGATAGTATTTGCTGACCTCCAACCAACAACTTTGAAATACACATATAAATCTACGTTATCCACCATCCTCCGTCTGTGTTGTTCTATAATTTTCTATTTGGTGTTTAGTTCTTGCAGCAGTCGCAAAAAAACGACCAGCGCCCAGCCATGCGGCTCGGATGTTATTACATTAAAATAACTCGGCAGATATATCAAAATTTAGTGCGCGACCGCGGGGACAACGCGCGACCGCAAAACCACCCCCTACGCCGGCGGCGGTACGACCGCGACCCGATATGATAATATATCCATATTACGCATCTCGCCACATGCTTAACCACAGGAGAGCGCTACTTTACTCCGGCGACACCATACGTACACAGCGTGTAAGCCGGGGCTAACATTTCCCCGGCTTTTGCCCGCCCCTCGTAAAATACCGTCCTGTGGGACACCTTTTCATATACCGTACTCGCACAGGTATATGAAAATACTTTACTTCTATTAATACTTTTATCCTTGCACTGAATATTACAAAAAATACAAAAAATAACAAAATTTATGTGGTAACTAAAGATTGTTTAGTTTTTAAAGATTTATTGTTGATTAGTTAAGCAACAATTCAAACGAAGTTTAAAATAATTCGTTTGCAGAGCGCGTCAGACATCAGTAATTGGCCAACTTGTTCGTTTGTTGTTCTTGTCGCTTTCTCATCTTGGCACCGCGCGACGCAAACATATAAGCGGCAAACAACGATGTTCATCTTCTGTCACAGTGTCGCACTGTCGCATTGTGTTGCGTGCTCGCCGCCCCACAGATGTATGTTAATCATGTTCGTGAACACCAAACTTAAACTCTTCGGAACGGTGGAGTGTTGCTTCGTTTAGTCTGTCTGGGTCGGGGCGGCGCGAGGAAAATGTTAGCAACCGAAAACTTCATAAATTAACCTTATAGCACGGCAGGAAGGTTGGCACTCTCTTAACGCGTTACTAAAGATATATTATCGCAAACACGTATTATTATTTGTGCGAAACTTTTGGCTGGCGTCACGCCGCGACAGCGGCGTCCAACGGCGCAGCGGCGGCGGCGGCGGCAACAGAGCGGCGCTGAGATGCGAAACTTGCTTTATGTTTAATTGAATCAGCGCCAAATGCTGCCGTTACATTTTACAAGACGCTCGACGCGCATAACCAAGAACTCAACATTCAAACTTGTAACAGTCTTATTAAAACGTATCCATCATTTTGAGCATCAAATTATTGCATTATTAATTTTCACATTTTCACATTTTCAACGAATAACTGACAATTTGGTTTTACTGCCACTAACGAATAAATTAATTTAGTTTATAACATTTTACAAGATTATACTTTTATTAAGTTTTTTAATATTATAACCTACTGCGCATGCGCACATTTAAAGCTATCTATAAGTGCGAGCGAGACAGATGCACATAAATCACAAAGCAAGGTTTTTGCACCCCAAAATTTGTATATAAATAACCGTTAACGACTAACAAGCAACAAGCAGTGAGTGTAAAATATAATTGAAGTTCAACGCTTTGTCAACAACAAAAAAACAATTTAAGTAAACGCGCACGAATGAAAACGTCAACGGCGTCAATATGAAGAGCGTGCCACCACGTCTTTGTTTCGAAGTGTGTTGGGTGTAAGAATAAATCGTAATAAAAGCAAATAAAAGCTCCAACTTGACATAATTGTATACGCGTGACTTTCTCGCCCTCTGCGTTCAAAAAAGGCAACGAAATCCAACACGTCGCATTTCCATATAGACACATGGCCTCCATTCTTCAACCCTCTACAATTTCACGTTGTGCGGGCGCGCACGAAGGACTCGACAAGACATCAATCATGACAGTTTGAATGTGAAATATATCCGTTTGTAAACTCAAACTCTAAAACAAACTCCAACTCAAAACAGTCAATTCGTAAACTAAAAAATGCAAAACTTAAAAATATACAATTCGTACTGAAACAAACAAAAACTAAAACAAAAGTTTCAGAATAAAACTTGGCAAACAAAGCTTTTATTAAGATTAAAATTGTTCAAAACTTTTCTTAGAAAAAAAATGTTTTAAATATTATTTTAAAGTTGGTGTAAAATGTTTTAATTGTTTTGTTGTTTTTTTGGTGTAAGGTTTACTTTTTGTAACATTTGTAACACTTTGTATATTTTAAGGACTATACATGTATGTAAATGTTATGCTAGTGTGGTTAGGGCGCCGGTGCGACATTCAATGATTGATAGTCGGACATTTTTCTCCGCGGATAGAAACGTCCATATCGCGCGCGCCGAGAGACTCTTTTGTTCTTTTTGGTTCAGTGTCTCTCAGCGGCGGCGTCGTCGTCAGTTTGGCGGCTTTCTAACGCTTTGCTGCACACTTTGAGTTATTTGGAACGCAAGAGAAGCGTTCTGGCAATCCACGAGGTCGCCTGTTTTCACGTTCCTCATTACTATAATGAAGACTTGAAGACGACAAGAAGTAAAGAAATGTGATGCACTAAACCGGAAGATAAAACGTGAAAACAAAAAAATTATTGTCAAATTTTAACCTTAATTTTCAATCTTAAAAACTTAAAACTTAAAAAAATATGTTTGAAATAATTCAAAATTAAAAAAAAAACTGTGTTTTATTTCTGATATTTTTAGTTGGTTGTGTAGACAATTTTTAGTAAAAATAACGTCACTATAACTCAGGCACGTAGTTCATAATGTGCTAAACTATGTACGCGTCGATGTCATCCATCGCAATGCAATTTCGCAAGCTGGTAATAAGTTGTCGAGTCAATTTTGTTAAAAATTGACAAGCCATCAACCATCAGATAAAACGTTCGACTGTTTTTTGTGTTTGTTTGTTTTTATTGGCCGATAAAACATCGACAAAAATAAATTTCTTGACATTACTTAGTCTGTAAAAAATGGATGCAAGTTGTAAATGTTTTTTATTAGTTTTTGTGTGTTTTCTGGTCGTTTTTTTGTGTTTTCTTCAAGTTGTGATGATTGTTGACCATGACGTTATTTTGCAATGTCGACAGGAGAGGATCGCATTTCTCGTAGGCGAGACGCAATTAATGATGTAATACTGAAAATAACGACCGCGAATGTCGAAGAAATTGCTCACCAGAGCACATTTTCCTTCAATTAAACGCTCGCCTGTAGCTGACAATACAAATAATTGCGTACGACGGCCCATCCCCTTGGACCCGGATTGGAGCCGACACTCAAAACACACAGCAACACAATGCTTTAACCTTAACAATCATCTACCTTGAACAATAAAACATCAAACAAGGCAATACAAGGATAAGAACATATCATAATTATATTTTGTTACAAAATTTAACATTTATGTTTCTTGCGTAACCAAAAAAGATTTATGATAATTTTTGTTGTTTTGTTTTAATTTTTTTTTGTGTTTGAGGAATTTTTTGGACTAATGTGTTGTTAAACTTTGTTTTTTATCATTTTTTATAAATTTTTCTTCACACGTGCGTGGACGCGTAAACTTTTTTCTACGTGGCTATTTATTTTGATGTGTATTGATACGAAAAACGGTTGATAGTGGTTTTCAGGGGTGTGGGTCGTAGGGGATGTGTGTGGCGGTGGCAAGCAGCGACGCATACCTTTGGTTAGAGGGCTGACGTTGCCACTACAGCCGTCGCTGTGTTTTAAACGCGTTCAGCAAAACGCTAATGGATTTTTAATGTGAGATTTCAACTGCTGGCGCGTGTGCCCGGCGCCTTCACTGGCGTCGGCCGCGTTGACGTCGCTAAGGAACAGAATAAATATACCTAACGTTACAAAATGTTTTAAAACTTTCCATATACTTTATTATTATGAACATAAAAATATTTATAACATAATTTAAAACATTTCTTTATCATAAAAATTGTATGTCAAAAACATCTTTCAATATCTTTGTAAATGATAATTTGATAAAACATTGATGAATTGTTTTTCTGTGTAAGACATGTTCAATTTATTGTAACGTAAATAAAATATCAATACAATCCAGTCAAAGCAAAAAATGTATTCTCGTGTTTTCTTGTGCAATATGAGCTATCAGTCACAATCTTGCATTTCTGCAATACTCATATTTCCGGCCATCTGATTTTGATTCAACTTTTGCAAGCACTTTGCTTTCTTTTGCGCAAAATGTGGGCGCATAAATAAATTGCCCGTCGATCAATCAATAATTCATTCCGACAATTTTTCAGCTTTTTTTTATTTTGAACAGTCTACAATGGAAACGTCGCAATTTATAAATAATTACTCTACACATACACTGGCTAAACAACATTGGTTTACGCTGCCATCGCTTCGCAAAAAACAACTGAAATATTACTGAAGATATGAGAAACGGATGAGTTCTAGGTCGGAGCCTTATTTTTATGCGATGCCAAGACAAACAAATATCCCAGCGCAAACAAACAAAATAAAGTATTAAAGAATTGAATTCGTCTGAAGCCATTTTCGTTTTGATGAAATTCAATAAATGATCAAGTACAACGATATACGCTTTGAGGTATGTTATATATTTTAATAAAAACACAAGTGCAATAAAAACAACATCAAGTATTTAATATTTTTTTGCATAATTTATGTTTGCAATAATTTTTTTTCTTCATTTCTTCATCTCTTCATCTCTTTATTTCTTCATTTTTTCATCTCTTAACTTTTAATTCTATATTTTATTCTTCATATCTTCATTGTCAACTGTTATTCTTCAATATATTTTTTCCAATCAAGTTCTTCATAATAAAAAAATGAAACCAGCTATATTATTTTCTGTAGTACACATTTTTCTTAACTTATTTTTCTATATTATTCGACTTTTACTTTCACCATAGACTTGCCGATGCGGTGCGTACATTTCACTACAACATTTTTTCTTTGCTCCATCCTCTCCCATCTGCACACCAATACCTTGGGCTCGTTACGCGCTTATAGTCCTTGCGGTGTCCTTATTTGTTCGGTTTCGGCGCCGGAATGAAGCGACCTGCTCGGTATTGCATTATAAAAACGAACTCCCTTGAGGTGCACCGATGTTTACGCAATACGTATCGAAACAAAGACGCAGTAGCAAGCTACACGAAAAGAACAAAAGCACAGAAAATACCAAACACAAAACAAAAGTACAGAAAACTTTGAAAATACAAATACCACTTTGTATTGTGCATTACTTAAAAAAACACACTAAACACTACATTTAATAACTCTAAAAAAAACTGTTCAAAATAATAATTTAAAATATAAAAAAAAAATTTTAAAAAATTAAAAACTTTAAAACTAAATCAACCATATTAAGCAAGACAAACGTGCTTTGTTAATAAATTTTATAATTAAACCTCAAAGTATAATATAGATATAAATTAAAAACGGGGAAGATACCGTAATTATAATTACAAACTGGTTCAAAGCAGGTCTGGCTCAACAGTTATATTTTTAAAAATAAATTTAAAAAATCAGAATTATTTATTCTTAATTTTTAAAAGTATTTTAAGGTTTTTGCAAATCAAACTATTTTTAAGTTTTTGTAGTTATAAATAGTTTATATTCTCATTTTGTCCATTTACATTATACTGAAGCTCAAATTCAAACTCGGACAATTCTGGCATGCAAAGCACTTAGAAACATGTGCACCCTCATTCTTGATCCTTGCTCCTCATCCTGAATATTTTATTACTAATTTATAAAATTACAACGAAATGGTTTTTGGGTTAAATTTATAAATTTTATAATATAAAATAACAAAAATTTAAAAAAAAATTTATAAGAAATTTAATTAAAATTTAAAATTACTGTCATTAATTATAAACAGCAACGCCCATTACACAAATATAATACAATATCTAAACTAACAACTAACAAATCAATCATCTTACAAACATGACTAACACAATATTGTTCCAGCCGAGCGTAGACACTGTCTAATCTTGATTGCATTGATTAATATTGCTGGTAATGAATTTTGATTGTGATTGAAATCAACAGTTTTCCGTCCTGTTGTGTTTACGCTTCTATTCGTTGTACACTCATGAAGCTCTATTGTCCTCCCCAAACTGCGTTAGTGGATGTGCCAGTCGGTAAATGTCTCAGCATGTTCATTGCTACTACGTTATTATCTATTTCCGGCATTAGCACTTACATGTCTACATCTAGTATACCATGCGGAACGTGGAAGGTAATCATTTAAGCCTGAACTAGAGACAACAAAACAATGGCTAATTAGATCTTGGTGGTATATATGCTGGATGCAACAAGCTGAAGCTAAAACTGGAACTGGAAGACTTAGCGTCCATGGTGGTTGGTTGTAATTTAATAAATTTCTAAATTCTAAATGGCAATTTGTAAATATATGTGCGGTGTGAAGACAACACCCAACATCCTTAGTCTTAGACTTAATAACACATTAGTTTGTTTAATGTCTATAGCTCAGGACTACTAGTTATAACTAGTTTCGGCTAGTTTTGCATATATAGGAAGCGCGAAGATAGCTTGATATAAGTATACATAGTTTGTGAACAGTGTTACAATGTTCCAGGAAGGAGTAGGCTTTGCCTGTAAGGTGTAAGTTTTGGTAATGTCCTCGGTCGTTTTGGTGCTCGGTTTAAGGGTCGCTAGGTATGGACCTTTGTAGAGTTTAATCGAATTATCAAAGCATTATTAACAGACATTACACTATCACTAGTTAAGATATTATAGTATCAATTTACTAAGATTAAACAAAAAATTTAAATTTAAAAAAAATAAACTAAAAAATAAAAAAATTAAAAAATTAAATATATTAGGGATAATTTTTATGGTAAAATTAAAAACACTCTAAAAAATGTCTTTTTATTTATAAATAAAAAATAATAAAATCAGGTCAATTTAATTTGGAACAAAAATATTGTTGTTTTCCTCCGACGTGTTTAAAATGAACGAAACACGGCTCACATTTGATCGTTTAAATAAAATACTTAGGGGATGATTTTTTGGGTTGCATTGATTACAAATAAAAGCACAACTAGTAAACTTTAAATAAAAAATAAGAAACTTAATTTAAGTTGTTTTGTTCAGGAACTACGACCATTTTCCTGCTACAGTTTTAAATTTATTTCAGCAAGAATATAATCACTAAATAATTATAAAGATTTAGTTACAAAACAAATGTTTGGGTTGCTATCAAATAAATGAAATATGATATTATTTTCATTAAATTATTAAACTTTATGTTCCGATTATTTTATAAATAAATCAAAAAATAAACTTTAAATTTAACCTCAATTTTCCACACAACATAAAGTTGAAATAAAATACTTTAATAATTAATAAATAACTAAAACTATTACATTTCAGATGATGTTAAAATTTAAAAAAATTACAAACTGAATGCAAAAATAGAAAAAAAAGTTTACAACTCTGGTCACTTTGTTTTAATTTTGAAACAAAACAAAAAATTACCATTTGATACAATTAAAAAGCTCCGCGCTTCGAAGGTCCCATGACAATAATTTGTTTATAAAACCAATTGAGACAACGACATTTTCCATTTTGCAGCCAGTAACGTTTAAACGAATATATATAGCCAGCAGGCTTTTTTGCGGTGGCTAGCGACGACATAAAACGCAGTGCCAGTTCGATCTTTTCCAAGGGGAAATTTCCGCGCGGTTTTCTGCACGCTGCTCAGCGTGACTGGACATTGAATTACAGAAATCCCATGGTAAACACGCGTTTGCACGCATCGAAAGCCAACCATCGCATAATTACATTTTCTGTTTGCGCTCACCGCAACCGTGTAGGTACCGACCGCGTTTGTTTCATCTATGCCCGGCGCCTCCACTTGCCACTCATCACTGCACAGAAATTGTGAGTTTTTATTAAAAATCAAATGTTTGCTTTTCAATTGTAGTAATTATTTTTACCACAAAACACTCCACATCATTTTTTAAACTTCCAGGTTTTGAAGTTTGATTTAAAATTGTTGTTTAAACAAAATGTCAAATTCAGTTCGGAATTTGCACGTTTTGTTTTGCAACTCATATATAGTGCTTCTGGAAATAACTGCCACGCTATGTAAATTAATGGATTCATTTTGTACGCCTGCAAAATTCAGATTTTCCATCTAGTGAACGAGACGGGGCGCTCGCCCGCTTTTTGGCATTCTTTTTATGCGCAAACGGCGAAAAAATGGCGACAGCCGCCCTAGATATATACTTGTCACTCAGTCACAAAAAAATATCCGGTATAAAAGTATCCGACGATGCTTCTTTTATCCGGCTGTAGCTTGAAACATTCTCTTTTACGCATACAAAATGTATAGGTGTATGTCGCGCGCTTTTCTTTTTTTGTCAATTAATCATCCGGTACATTTCCTTTATAAACACGCCGCCACCCCAAGCCGCGTGAGCGTCGGCGAGGCAATGAATGAAGCGCGGATGAAGCAAGTAATTAAACGGAAAAAATAACGAGTTAATCCCATCGATTTCTTGATGAAATTTATATAAAATACTCGCAAGAGAAGCGAATCAATGAAAAGATAAACAAGATAATTAATAATTACTACAGAATTTATTTTGCAAACAAAATTATTTTTACATTTACTGTAATTTTGTTGATTTTTTTTATATTTGTAGGTTGGACACCCTAGTTGTAGGTAGTTTTGACTGGTATTATGACATTCTTAGTGTAATTCTTTTTGTTACAGGTGAAACAATTGTTTTGGATGGCTTGGTATCTTGGTGGGTTGGTAACGGCTTGTAATTCTCAGATTCCAGGACGAAAATGAAGCAATGAAGCCTTCATCCTGGCATTATGACCATCCGACCATCCGCAATATACGCCGCAATAAAATCCTGGACGATGCCAGGCGACGGCGTTCAGAAGCAAAAGATTAAGTCGCGATAAAGTACGTCGAGAATTTTCTCAGCCCGCCGTCGGCTCGACAGTGACAGTCATGGCGGCTATCGTTGCCCTATCGTTTTCGCCTTGCTACCAACAGGACGAGTTCAACAGAAGCGGCATGACGTTTAAATTGTCGCCGACGCTTGTCGTCGTTTTGTAAATTACGTTTATTACATTAAAGTGCGTGCTCTGGGCGCATGATAAGACCAGCTCCTTATCACCCATCCCTGTCACAGTCGACGACCGCCTTGCAGTAATTACATTGTTTCAGATAAAATTAACTTATCCTTTAAAGACGCTCGCGGCGTTGATGCCAAAGTCAAAATCGTACTTTTCAGACATCTGTTTATCTATTTTGTATTTTAAAATGTTAAGCCTGACATTAATTAAAATTATTTTACTTTACAACCCTTTGGAGTACCTAAGTTTCAAGTATGGATTTTATTTTCGCGGACTTTGGACAAAGTAAATACCTTTCAGGATGACCAGGACAACGCAAATGTTTATGTGCTTGAGATCGGAGTCGGTGGCTCTCACGGAAATTAATTAAAAGCCTCGCGGATATCTTATTACTTGCACTGCAAATACCACCCGCCGGCGTTAAATTTTCAAGTAAATGTATAAACGTGTAGCGTTTAATTACATTACAGTTCATCCACATTCTCATTTTCTCGTGAGGCACACGAGTTGAGTGGGTGAAATTTGGCACTTGAATTACTTGAATTTTTCCTTTCACACGTCCAGACCAAGATAATGCAATAAACGTTGGTGGATAAATATTTTAACAACAATTTCGTGCACGCGCAGAAATGTGAATTGTGTTTGAATGGTTCCGAAGTGTTGGTACAACCCTTTTCGTGTTTTGGTATTTTAGTGTTTCTTGAAACTTTAGTGTTTTAAACAACAAAAACAAAAAAAAAATAATTTAGTGACATTTATTGCATAAATCTATTGAAAACGTAATAAATATTTAATAAAGTTATGAATCCTTTGTTGGGGATCATAAATTCCCGGGCAATTTGTCGCTTTAATTCTTGACATCAACGTCAGATTAATAAATATTTAACATTCTAAGTGATTGCGAAACGAGTAATTCGCTATATTAAAAACTAGACGCTGCAGTTTCGCGCTAAAGTTTCAACTTAAAATCAAATTTCAGTTTCAAATTTAACAAAGTGATTTCGTGACAAAGACTCGGCGAAATACGACACTAAAATAAATTTGTTTTACTTCTTGTTCTGTCTGCATTTATATTTGTTGAGACATTAATTTCGAATCCAAAAAACAAAGAAAAGCTTCAACTACGATAAATTAGTATAACTATAGCAAATATGCAAATGTTATTTATTTAACGCGTTAAAATATTAAACTATTATTGTTGGTTGTAATCCTCCGAGTCGAAATTCCACGCAGAAATATAAACTCGTGCGAATGTTATTAATTTTAATTGCGTTGCTTGTTTTAGATTAGTTTCTGGCAAAACGTGAATGCGTTTGGTTCGCTAGAAAATTTGTATTTTATAAAATTGTTGAAGTCATTGTTAGCGCGCTGGAAAATGAGAAAAACTTGCAAATAACGGGCACTCATCGGAATAAAAGTCAACTCCAAACGCAGCACGCGGGCTTTCATAGAGTTCTTGTCGGGATGGGAGTAGAGACGCCAATGCGAAAATAAAAAGTAGTTAATATGCAAATTATGCAACAACGCCCAACAACAAAACAAATAGCGAACACGAAACTGGTGTGAGGTGCATTAATGTGTAGAATTTTGTAGGATAACATACAGAAATACTAGAAGCTTTTTTTGTGTTGTAAATTATTCAAAACTTGAGTGGTTTATGATGTTTTCTGTTTATTTCAATGTTTACAGTTTAAATTTTTAGATTCCATACACTCTGACAAACATTTCAAGCTATTCACATATTCTACTTTAAGTTTTCCTTCAAATCAACCCTAAAAGTGTCATTATTTTGTTGTGCAGCAGTTTAAAATTGTCATTAATTATTTTTTTCTAAATATAAGTTATAGGTGTGATATTTATTTAAGTAGATTATTAACGATAGTCATAAATCAACAGCTGGTACTCAATAACATGCCAAAGCTCTCATAACAATTAATATCAAGCATGAAAGCGTTGCAGCCATAAATATGAATATGCCTAATGTTCGTAATATTCTAATGACTTCAATGATATGTAGCCCATCAGAATAAATAAATGTCCATCAATTAAATGCCTTGGGTATTGGTGTCAACCACGAGCGAGTCGCAAAATCGATAATGCATTCTATATTCTGACGCTAATAGCACGAATCAGAATCAGAATCAAGCCGATCGAATGGTTTTCAAAAGCATCAGAAGGAAAAGTAATTATAACACCCGACGCCCAAATGTGAAGCTGCGTCTGATGCTGTTTGGCGGCGTGTTTTGATGTCGGTAATTATGACACGTTGATGGATTAAAATCGATGGCTTCGCAATGCCCCAACGCGTTTATGTTTTGCATTTGATGTCGAAATACGTAATAATGACATCGTGTAATTATCTGAATGGATTAACATTAGTGGATATTTCGATTTAAAGTTTGTTCTGCGATAAATGTTTTTATATGAGTGCACCGCATGTTGATTTGATATTTTATGTGCTAATTTTAAATTATTTATTAGATTTAAAGTACCATTTCTAGTTTTCGAAGAAACTGCAATAAAATGTCTCTCACCACTGCAAGTTTGTTACGCAAGTGACCATGAGTGATACTTATTGATAATTTTATCAACTTTTTTGATAATTCAGTTTTTAGAGATGTTAATACACAATATTTAATGTTTTTGTTATTGTTTTTAATTTGTTTAAACAAAGTTTAAAAATACAGTTTTTTGGCGGTGTATAAAAAATTAATATTTTGTTTAATTCGCAAATGTTATGTACTTCACATGTGAATTAACTCATTTTGGATGGATTTTATTATGCTTAATCCAAATCTGCAATTGGATTTACCAGAGAATTTATAGTTTTAAAGATATTTAGAAAAAATGTCCTCTTTCGAAGCTTATATGTAGCAAATTTGGTTATTAATTAATTCGTAATTATCCCAAAAACTATTAATTATTTCGGTGTTTTCTCAGTAGATTTAAATTCTATGATACTTTAATCACTCGAAATAGAAGTTTTGTCACAGTTATTCTTTAGTTTTATGCTTTAAAAAAGACTTTGAAACCGAAAATATTTTCGGTGACGCATAAAAAATTTTAAAACATAATATTGACATGTTTTGAATAAAATACTTACCAGACAAGTTAAAGTAATCATTTTATAAGCATTTAGGCACTCTGCATCTAAATCTGTAAGTGAATTTATTGTAATATACCTTTGTCAGAAGAAATCTATACAAAAAATAGAAAAAATAATTTGTGAGGAATTTAAATATAAATGTACACAAATAAGTTTGTGGGTTGTTATTAATAATTTTTTGTTTAATGTATAAAACTATAATATCATAAAAAAGATAAAATAAAAATTATTACAAACTAATTGATCAATTTATTTGTAATAATCAAACAAATAATTTAATAATTTCCACTATTACCGCGGTAATTTCTTTTTTTCATGCAACTTAGCAGCTTTTTTCTTCATATTCTGTAAACGTTTATCTGCACTAACAATAGAACTGCTAGTTGTGACAGGTGGATGCTTTGAAGATGAACTTTTACTTGATGACGATGAAGAAGATTTGCTTCCACTGCTACTAGATGAACTACTTTTGGACCCAGACTTGGAACTAGATGAACTAGATTTATACCCACTACTAGAACTACTTCTGTCACTTCTATCACCAGAATGCCTTGGTGAATTAGAGCTTGAACTGCTTTTTTGTTTAGATGAGACATGAGATGAAGACGATGATGATGACACCACTTGAGCTGGACTTTTCTTAGCTTTCTTTACTTCTTTACAATTAGTGCAATTCCATGTATTATCTGCATCTTGTTGACTAACAGGAGGTTGGTGACAATCTTGATGATACAAAGCATGACAATCAGAACATTCCAGTAATCTGTTACGAGCTCCCACATCCATACCTTGGCAAACTACACAAGCAAGATCTTCTTTTAAAAACATATCTAAATCTAATTCATTGTCAGATGTAGTAACTTCCTTAGTATCGTCCATTATTTTTATCATTTCCACACCAGATTGTTTCATTAAAGATTGTACCATTGTTGTAAGGTTTACTTCTTTGCCTGTTTTAGATTTGATTGCTTCTTCGAGATAGGTTTGTAAAGATGGTTTTATATTGTGCAGGTGATCTCTTGTATGTAAAGCGTTTATTGATTTTAGGTAAGATGTATCTAATTCATTTAATGCACTCATTTTTAGATTCTTGTGAAGAACTTTGCGGCAGATGCTACGGTTTGGGACTGGTATTCAGAGGTTATGATGTTATTCCAGGTTCACTACAGCCTGCTACAGCCGTTCTACAGCTGTAAAGCTCATATTCAAGCACACTTCATACAAGGTAAGTGAAATAAAGGCTGAAAATTACAAAGTATTAATAGAATTGTACATAATTTATTGTTAAACAGTTTTTTAATTTACGTATTCAAACTACATTCAGCTTGTTTTAACGCAATAAACGAGGTAAACATGATGAAAACTTACTTTGACGGGTTATTATAACTCTAAATTGTTGAACTATGTAAAAAAACTTAGTTAAATACTTTAATAATCGAAGGTTTTGGTTTTAAACATAAAGTTTTAAATTTAGTTCGATGTCAAAACACAAGTTGATTGTGATTGGTTGACGGTTGCAAGTTCCTGTAAAATTCATGATGGTCGACTACATGTAATTCTTATGGGAATAAAACTAAGTTCAAAAACAATGATGGAAACCGGAAATGAACCTAATTCCAACCAATCACAGTACAACAACCCATATTTTCGTTTTCGCGCGTAATTTAAAACTTTGTACATTTCTTTTTAAAGTGTATAGTCAAATATCAGAAGTTAATTAACTTAAACTTAAGTTTTAGCGACGGTAATACAAAAAATCAAATATTTACTAGTGTCTGCCAGTGAAAAAGCATCAGTACATTTAATTTAAAATTAATTAGCAAAGTAATTTTGTAAAACACTTGTGCGCTGATAAAAATTGAATTAATGTTTACATTTCACGTCAATATATTTTCATTTTGAGCTGTAACAACATTTGCAGTGGTTGTTAATTAATATTTTTGAGCTAATGTTGATTTGTAGGTTTGTAGGTAAATAATATTTGCTCTTTTTTGTGGTTTGTGGTTCAATGCTCAATCCCAGCGCCCGCCGCATCAGTAAATACGTTGTTTTTCATTTCGTTCCAAATACCAATAATCTTCGACCCAGGGGAGCGCGATAAATCCGCGTATACATTCGTAACGACCTTTAACCACCCACACATTCCTTACCATTCTCGGGTACAAACAACGCTCCAGCCGAAACCGGGAGCGCACTGAGCAAAATATCGTATTATTATTTATGTCAATAACAAAGAACTCCGCAAGCAGCGCGTAAAACAACAAGTGCGAACTTGCTCATTTCAAGTTCTACACCACGCAGCAGCAGTGGATCACGCGGGGATGAAGCACAGATTCAATGCGATATCAACATTTCGAGAAAATAACCAACCTGAGAAACAAGTATAACGACGCGGAAGAACACAAGAAAATAAACACCAAAAACAGACACTACTAAAACCCAAAACAGAAAAAATCATAAGAATATTGCGATAATAAAACAAATAAACAACAAACTAATAATAGAATACGAGGAAACAAAAAACAGAAAAGAAGACTCGTATTTGGTGTTAATATTTTTTTTTATATAAATAACTCTCCAAGGCTTTTAGATTCTTTGTTCGGATTTGTTCCGAAGCTCATAGCTCAATGGTTAATACTGCGAGTATAAAGCTAAAGCTCAAAGCTCAAATACTGGAATGTCACAAGTCACAACATCATTAGTATGTAATAAGTGTGACTACGTTGTTCACGTCTTTCGCGTGATATCGCTGTCGGGAATGTCGTCATATGATGATGCCCGGGGACATTATGAGAAAACTTTTAAAATAATATCGCTGCGGCCTGGAATGGCGGACGGCGGCCCATAAACATGGTATCAATAAGTCTTGCGGGATTACGCTCGGGCATAATAGATGATCTGAAACGAGATACGTGATCGGTGTAAATAAAATTGCCACTGGAGGCGCTGTGCGCTGCGAATTTCAGCATTTTCCAGCCACAAAACGCGCGCGGCTCGTTTGGTCGGTTAGTTTTAGATTAGTAAAACTTTTCTATCTTGTTAACGGCGAGTTTTGCGTTTGTGGCCGTGCTGTACGTTTCGTTGTTGGATGTGATTTAACGAGATTTCCTAACCGGCCATAACTAAGGTTATTTTACTCTTAGTTAATCTATCTAGCCACTGGATTTGACTACAAATTACAGCAAATTAGCTCACATCTTAGTCATTATTCACATATGCTATAAACAATACAATCTTTTATGACAAGTTTGTAATTTATTTTTTGTATTTTGTGCGTTAATTACTTTGGAAAAACAATAAAAGTAAAGTTTTCTATGAAAGTAACTGAAGTAGGGTGGTTATTGATTAATTGTCTTGCGATAATAAGTGTGTCGTGACTAGTGACGGGTGTAGCGTTCCCAAACGTTCATTAATGTGTAGCAGTCACGTCCGACACGTGGAATTTGCAAGTTGCAAAGTGTTTAAACTTGCATTATCACGTCAAATGGCTGCTAATGTTTTGCATTCAATCAATTTGTTGGTTGCGGGAGAGTTTGCGATTGTAAATTATGTTCAAAATGAACAAAAATCTAATTAAAAAACTTAACCTTATCAATTTTGTTTGAATCTTTAATTAATTTAGTGTTATTTGTATAAAAATAAGCGACAGAAACCTTCATTCTACTGTGAGCATTAGTGCGCATGCGCAGCACAAAGTTATATAAACTGGCGCTGCATACTCTGC
>JARJDS010041873.1:0-69454 GCA_030264155.1 Atheta pasadenae
TGGTGGGCCCGGGACGCCGTGCACCTCGCCTCTTCTACAATCTTAAGGGGGACCCTGTCAAAATTTTTCCTGAAAAATTTAAAAGAATGATTATTCTGGTTCGTTGTATTTCATTCTCCATTTGTACTTCTTCTTGTTCTTGGTACTTCCTATTCTTTGCTGTACATTCACTTTTAACTTGTATTTTATTGTTTCCCATTGAATCCTTTGAGCTTTATACTATTTCTTATACACATTGCGCATACTTAACATTTATTTCTGAATTATATTCTAGAATTTAGAAAGCAAGAAATACTTGCGCAGCTAGTGGCAGAAAAAAAAAAGATGTCATAGTTTATTATGTATATTTACAAATTAGCTACAATTTGTTACAATTGCTGTCATACAATAGTCAATTAATTAATGCATTAATCAAGAATAGTACAATATAATTATTATTGATTAACAAAACAAAAGGTAGTATCCCAATTCCCTAAACAATTGACATCGATATTTACAGAATTAACTAGCCAACATTGGTCATTTCTTAAAAGTGAGTTTAAAGTAATCGCGGGGCGAGTCCAGCAGGCGTCAGGGGCGAGCGATCATCTCTCATCATATAAGTTACGTGTTTGTTCGTGCCCGCCATTGCCCTGCGGTGCTCCACCGTTGTTTCTTACTTAATGTACTATATACAAAATTGTCTAAAAATGAGTATTCTGTTGTTGTTTCTACGCATTAGTGCGCCGTCGCTTATAAAAACGCTGCCGTGGTGTGGTACAGCCGCGCCAGAACCTGCACATGCACCGGCAGACAGGACAAGCGATCACGCGTGTTGTCGTCCAGGGCAAGCCACGATAACGCGTTGTAGCCCTCTAAAACGTATCTGTAAACACACACAAATAAACAATTTATTAAAAAAAATAGTTTCCTTTAATTGCGATTGCAAACATACCTTAAAACGTCCGTGGTAAATTGCGAATCCAACGCGTGCGTCATGGGCGTAATTGCTGTTTGAGGTAAAAACTCTTCGGAGTTTTGTTGCACGTTAGGACTGTGCAGATGCAGCGCGTTTTTCAGGAACGCAGGACACACACCTTCAAGATGCGGGCAACTAGCCCAAAACCAACGCGGCATTTTACCAGTAGGCGCTGTGCTTACCAAATAACCAAGCGCAAGTGGTTGTTGTAGCACCGTACCGATTTCTTCTTGTTCCCCACGTTGTGCGCCGGAATTCGATGGAAACGGCGACGGTTGGTTCACATGCATACCAGATGGACTACCCATCAGGTCGTCACGACGTGGTGAACCCGTCGGTGATGTTACCGCGCCGCCATTGTCCGTCCAATTAAAAATATCGCCGAAATCTGCGTTAAAGTGCTCGTTCATGTCTTCATTCAAATCGTTGATATTGAATAACTCATCATCGGGATCAATCGATGTGTTCTCCTAATATTCACAATAGAAACAACAAATTAGTTATGATTAAATGAAGAATAAAATAATAAGAAGAAATTTGAATTACATGAAACGTAGTTTGGCTCGACTGTGTCGTGGCGCTAGTTGGAAACACGAGAATGTGCGTGCAGGTGACATCCTGCGGTGTGTTCAAGTGCGAATTTACACTTATTTGACTGAATCGTTCGTCTGGAGTAAACTGATCGGGCATCAAACGGAGAGTGCTGTCCGGTTCCAAACTGACAAGGCACGCGCTGAGGATACTTGGAACATGCTGACCCATCAACGAGCATTGTTGGCAAACTTCTTTGATCTGTTTGCTAGCAGCGAGTAGGTTTTTACGGCTGAGTAAAAACGACCAACCCTTCAACTCGCCGGGACCTATGCGGCCTAAACGACCAACAACTAAACGCCACGGTTTGACGCTTTGCGAGATCACGCCTAGGACAAAGTCCATCAGTTTTTGTAAACCAAGACGACGAGCGAGAGACAACGACCGCCGACGACGCTGTCGGTTAGGAATATTCACGTTAATCGTGATTGTTTCAAATATTTCGCCCTTTTCATCAGTGGCAACGGCTAGCAGGTAACTTTGATCTTCTGATAAACAGTAAGAGAGATACAAGATGGAGGCGGCATCCGAAGGCTGGCCGAAAGACTCCGCGTTTTCGGCTTTTGCTTTCAACGGACCAAGCACATAAGGCGGCGTGTAGAGTTTATAAGGCGCGCGATTCTTTTCCTGTTACAAGAAAGAAACATCCAATTGAAAATAAAATTAGAACTCGTCAAATTATTTGAAAACTTACGTCTTTGTTTTTGAGGAACAACTCAGCAGTAGCAGCAGTGCCAAAACCAGTTAATGTCTTTCCCGCACTATTAGCATGCGTGAGTCGTCTTCGTGATTGCGAGAAAACCGACAGAGCTAGTGATCGCATATGATCCGCATGGCGTTTACGTCGTGCGCGTGCCCGTCCAAGTTCAATAACGCTATCCTGCGATATGACCTGTACGCTAACATTGGCACGATGCGCTTCGCCTAAGTTCTGCACCACAGCGTCGAAGTTACGCAGCAAAGAAAGACAAGAACTGACGCTTGGTGTGTTGGCGTCCGTGAATGGATCGACAATGTACACAACCACAGCCGGAATCTCTCGTTCGTCTTCTTCACGTTGCAAGCTAGTTGAAGCTGTTGAAGACAACGGCGTGTTAGATAACGGCAAAGACGCTAACACTGAATTTGTCGGATGTTCCGGAGGTTCCTGCTTGATCTCTTCCTCAGTTGGTTTCGGCGTTAATGGAGTCGCTGGTTTATCAACAGTCAAAGCCGTCCCAGTTTCTCCTAACAACTCGTCTTTAACTGGAGAGGCCGTATCGAGGAGGGTTTTATCCATTGGTAATTGAGTCAAGAAACCAAGAGATGTTCGACATGAATTTGCATAACCTATAAATATTTAAAGTTTAAATTTAATTTTAAGGTTAAAGTTTGAAAGTTAACTGTAATTACCTGAAATTTCTTCAATTTCACTTGATTTAGAATCTGGATTGGCCACAGTTCGCTTAATGCGCACAATACCCTCTCTTGAGATCTTACTAAGCGCTTGATGTCGCCCTAATTTACACATTTCATAAGAGCTAGATAATTCCCGGAAAAACCGGCGTGCACGGCTTGCAATAACTTCGTTGTCAGGACAAAGTACAACAAACGCAA
The DNA here is from genome assembly GCA_030264155.1 of Atheta pasadenae. Taxonomy (NCBI): domain Eukaryota; kingdom Metazoa; phylum Arthropoda; class Insecta; order Coleoptera; family Staphylinidae; genus Atheta; species Atheta pasadenae. The sequence continues at coordinate 3,146 of JARJDS010041873.1, forward strand.
TATCACGCGTGTAGCTGTATGGTTCCAGCAACAACGCTTCCCAATGTTGTAACGCATACGGAGATAATGATAACCACTCCTTTTCATGGCCCACAATCACACTAGGTATGGGTTGAGGTTCACACCGATCATCAGTACCTCTTCCAGCTAACCTATGAAATTGCCGCCATGTTAACGGACCTTTCACAGCTGATGGCGGTTCCCACAGTCTGGTCTGACATTTCTTTTGAATGGCCGACTGCAACAAAGGTTGTAGCACACGCATAACCCTCACGATATCCTGGTTGCATTGCGGACCACGTGCACGTAGATACGGCCAACGATGAATCGAATGTTTACTATCACGCTGTTCACGACTGCGACGGGAAAAGTCGCCACGGAAATCACACATCGAACGGATGTTTTCGCGCAAATCGCCATAGTGATCAAGCACTATGGTAGTGATGTCGTTGCCGTCCGTGTATTCTAAAATATTTAATTCCGACGAAACGTTGGTACTCTCATCGCGTAAACTTTCCAAGCGGAATATCGCGTTTGCACTATTTTGTATAACAACGCACTGCTCACGGATTAGCTCAAGAATTGAATTTTCATTACTACTGACAAGACTCACACCAGAATTTAGTGCTGGATCTTGCGCAATACCGGTGATCTCCATTTCGTCTTCGTAGAACAAACCACTTTTGTGCGCTAAACGCCGGTTGATAATGGCTGAGAAACCACAACTACAACGAATCTGGTCTTCGTCATTTGGCATACCATTGGCGTCAAGAAAGTTACCAGAATTTGCGCTTGCATTTGGTAGATAGATTAGCGCATCAGCGCCTTTGATGTTACCAACGACTTTTGGGCCCGCATTACACACGCACAGCGTGCACGAATCAAAGTTATGATCACGGAAAATGTTTAACAACGTGTCAGCTAGTAAAATATTAACCAAAAGACTGTTTACTTCGATGCGGCCGTGTGCTGGATTTGGTACCACTGTATTGGCGCTTGGGTTCGGCGTGATGGCCTCCTCCATGGAATTAGTAGCTGTTGAAGTAGCAGGCGAAGGTTTTTCAGTAAAGAAATCTTTGTTTTTAAGGAATAACTCTGCTGTACCGGAAAGTGTCGCAGTTCCAGGACGTTTTTCTTCAGCGCTTGTATTAGTCGTTGCTGGTGTGTTCAACAAAGCTTCGCGTTGTTGCATTTCACGAGATATCCAGGAAGGTTTGTAGATGCAATTAATTGGCAGCACGACAGGCGGAAGGTTTTGGCTGGGGAGATTGGTCAACGGTGCGTATTTGCTGCTGCCTAACATTTTGCACGTCGCTGGAGGACGAAACACAAAACTCCAATCCTCTATGTGTTCTTCGCGTGGACTACCCATTGCAGGATAGATTTGTGGACCTATACCAAGGCCACTACCTAAATCCATATTGATTTCTAGTTGGGGAGATGCAATTGGCCGCTCGAGAGAGGGGGGAGTTGGAAACATTTTACTTAATTCAGCTGGTGTTAACATAGTTGTGAAGAATTTCTTTTCATCGCCAGTTGGCAATGATGGTTTATTACTTCCAGGTGGCGTTGCCATTTGTAGCACTTCAGGTGAGGCATCTGGGTGATCAAAGATCTCTTCCAAATCTTTGTAACTCGGTTGCAAACCTTCGGAAGTAAAAAGTGAATCTTGTGTGGTTTTAACAGCACCGCCGGCTTCTTCTTTAATGTTTGACTTCTTATCCAACTCCTCGTCAAATTCATAAGGATCACCTGGACGCTTTCCAGTCCCTGTAGGTGGTTTACTAGCACCGCTAGGCGATGCAGGTTCATCACGAGGTTCGACTTTGACTTCTTGCGAGTACATTTCGTATAGGTCAGAATTTTTGAGGTTACGCCACTTTCCAGAATCAGTGGCATCTTCCTGACCACGATACCGTTTCACCGGATGGTTAATCCAAGCAGTCATTGTTGAATAATCATAGAGCAAGTTCAGATTTGGATCCTCTTCTTCGGGAGCGTCCTCTCGCGGCGTGAGGATCGGCCGTTTGAGCGCTTTAATAATCACTTCTTTCGCTTCGCTTTTCATTGGAGTTTTCGGTGTTTTCGGAGTGCGTGGAGGTAACGGAGTTTTCGGCGTGTCCTCACCAGCCTCACCACCTTCAGTTGTTTCACCACTTGCTGGTTTATCATGCATTGGCGTCTGGTCGTGCGGTGATAAAATCGGCATGGTTTCTTCTTTGATCGGCGGTACACTGGGAGGTTGGGCGCTGCGTGGATTGGGCAGCGGAGAAGGCGGACCCACAGAACCAGGCGGACTGCCCACTGATGGTATAATCAACGATTCTTGTGTTCTAGGTGCGCCGCCACCAGCCCCTGTCGGGGTGTAGCTACCACTTGCAGGACACCTGTAATGTGAGAGTCAAATAAAAACCCTGCGCCAGCACAACACGCGCCGCTAGATTTATAAAGATAGAGAACCGTCCCACGTTCAGAAAAATGAACAAAAGAAAAATCAACGAATTAGTCGTGTGAGTGAAAGCCAACACCACCCCCGTGCCACCTTGTCATTTTGCGATCGTATTTTGTTTGTTTGATTGTAACATTTTAGTTTTTGGCTTTGAAAAGTTCGCAATTTGACCAACCTGACGACCTGCGGCCGCGAATGGAAGGGCGCGACGTTGACGACGCCCCCCTTTGACAAAGAAGACGTGCGATGTTCGGACGAGCGCTTCCTACATCTGGACAACACACACACATACAGGACACATGCAAAAAAAAACATTCGTTTGCAGCATTCGGTATCGTGCGAATGGAAAATAACACAAAAACACAATACCGCATGGTGCAAACACAAATCGAACTCTGGAAAACTAGGAACAGAGAAAAATACTTACTTGGAACATGAGCAGACAACTTTGCGTAACGGATCACTATAATCCCACTCGGCATCTTCACGTGAACCGCCGCAGTTATTAGCAGCGTGCATGCATTCCTGCCAGGCGCGCTCTGGCATTACGGTTGCCGCTGTTGGAGATCGTTGCATCGATGCGGCGTTGGCTACGGTACTGACTGCGAACGGACCAGGATGTGAAAGACGCGCGTCGATTGGTATCGTGGTCATCGTGGACATTGGAGGTGATGGTGGAGGCGTCATTGGTATATTTCCTGATACACAAATCTCCGTTAAGCCACGTTCAAATCTTGTCTTAAAATGTTGTTTAAATTCACCTGTGTTTTTACTCGTGGAGGAAGACAACGTGGTTGTTGTGATTGTTAGATCCGGCTGGTCCATGTCGGTGATGAGAACGTAACACGCTGGATAACGCATTCGTACACCACCAACAATAACCTCTACTACGTTGCCGAAGCATCCAGATGACGTATTGCCTCCGTCTAAAGCTGGTGCAGCGCCAGACGGATCAGAGGGAGATGCTGCGGGTGTGGAAGCGGCTGTAGAGCCGGAGAAACCCGACGAGCTTCTGTCAATGGGATAAAACTGCGCCCATTCATCTAGTAATCGAGCGCCTTGTTCAGGTCCACTTGTGGACGTGGACTTAAAACTATGCCCGGTGAGTGTACCAGCAAGGCCAAAAGGCGCAAGAATAACTATAAAAACAACAGTTAGATGTTTATTGTACAACACTTTTTCAACGGCTAACCTTGTATGCCTTGATTAGAAGCCTGAGCGCGTTGGAGATGATGTCGTTGAATCTTCCGCACAGGCGGGTGTTGTCGTACGTCGATGCTAGCGCAAACGGATGACTCGCCGTGCACAAAGAACGCAAAAGAAAAACTAAGGTGACCTTCGTTGGAGTCGCCGCATGGTTGCACGAACCATTTGCCCAAACGAACAAAGTCGCGCGAAAGAAGACAACGTTCGATGAGGTTGTGCAGTGCCTTGAATAAAAGTGACCTGCACTCGTACGACAAGCCACTTTCCCACGAGCCCTGCGAACTTTGGTCGCTATCTGCAACGGCGTTATTAAAATTGTTTAATTGCAGGTTATTACTTGGTACAAACCAATAGATTTCAATAGTTTACCTTGTTTGAGTAATTCGGGAGCAACCAAGTCCATAAGATCTGGCTCCTCGCCATACCAAAAGATCCACAACTCCTTGGAGGCCGCAAGACTCAGCGGAGGCGGCGGCGGAGGAGGGACAATTTCATACATACTAGTGGTCTGTTGCGGAGTAGCAACCCGCCGCCACACACAAAGAATGTCAGCGGCCAGACATCGTGCGTATCCGCGCAGAATGGGGTCCTCCAGCGGATCCCCATTGACGTTGTTGTCGCTCCACACAAGTTTACGCCACTTGATGCCCGATAACTCGGTCTGAAAGAGACGCAAATTAACGCAAATGCATAATTCTCGCCGGCCATAACACCACCTGCCCCCCACTCAAACGGAGACAAGTAAATAAACAAAAATGTTTAAACGAAAACAGTCGCTCGTCGCTGCGTGGATCGCACGAGCGGCGAAGAGATGCGAAGAACCGTAAGGAGCGCGGTGAAAACACGGGCAAGTCAGTGAACCTACGCCGCGCTAGCGGCACACGGCTCACGCACCCAGCAAGTGCGCCTGCCCGCCCGCCGGGGGCGCCCCGCGACTGTCGTCTGTTTACATACAACAATGCGCGGCCATGTGACGATACCAAGCGCGCTGCGTAACGGCCCGCGAACGGGACCTACATTCGACAGCGGCGTTGGTATTGTCGCCGGCGCGCACGCCGCGCGCCCATCTTGCGGCGACACTACGTGCACGCCGCCCGCGCGCACCTGGCCACTATAATTATGCGCTCACCGCTGCTGCGTGCGAAGGAATCGCGGGATTGCGGCGGCGAGCGCGAATTTAATTAATATGCCGATCGCGCGTCGCAGCTTTTCCTAGCGAAAGCGGCGCGGCGCCGGGAAAGCGACTTACCAGCGCGAAGAAATTGGTGTGGCAATCCTCTAGACTCGCGCCGTTCGTCTGCAGATTTGGGTGCGTCATCCTCGCAGTGCGTCGATAAACACTTCTTCAGCCCTCGAGAGCGACACTTCCATGCTTTCACATCGCTTCCCCGATGCACTCGGCGATCACTCGATACACTCGGCGCGCGATAAACACCGCACGGTGCCGTCCGAATGGCGAGAATGGACGGCGTCGGGATGCGCTGCGGCTACGGCTGCGGTTCTCGCTGGTGGAGCACTCTCCCAAGGGGGCGGCAAGCCTGTGCTTCAGGGCGCGCGTGGCGCTTCGCGTCACCCGCCGGCCTCCTAAGCAGAACGGGGCATCGCGCCGATGCAGCCCCGTGTACGATGCACGACTGCGGCCAGCCAAACACTCTTCTCGCCTTCTTCGGATCGATGTTTTCGGCGCGGGCGGCGGCGACCAAGACGCGGCCGGCGACGGATTCACCTCGACGAAGGCGTTCACGATGCGATTCGCAAGTCGGGACGCGCGACGCACAGCAATGCTCGCGAATATTGGACGAAATGTAGCACAAATCTTCGTCGACAAAAATGGCGGAGAGCGGTCGACTCGTCGGTCTCTGAATGGACTTGCGGAGCGTACGAACCCACGAAGCGCTAGCCGAGAGAGCGCGACCGCGCAATCGGCGGTGGTCGTAGCGCAAACTACGCACTCTCAATGCACGCAACCCAATATACATTAAACTTTCAAATTCGCAACCTCCTCTCACTTTGTTGCTGGCGCAAAGGCAATCGGGAAAAAACAACAACGCAATGTTCAGACTAATTGTTTATTGTATTGACTCGTCACATTTTCAATAGTTAACGATAATTCAACGATCGGGCACAACAATAATTACTAACACCCGTTCACTCTACTAAATTGTCTTAACTAATATGGCATTTCAACACCTAATCAAACAAACCTTGGTACGCACACGTCTTACAAATTAATTAAATAATTAACAAACAGGAACTAGAAACAAATGCATGTGGTGAAACAAGATGTCTTTCATAAATATATACCTATCGTGTTTAACATTAATAAATATTGCACTAGTGCGGTACGGAACGGAACAACGACAGTTATTGACTGAATCGAAATCGTCTTCGCCATGCACATACATTACGTCTTCAGGGAATTGTCCGTTGGCGGTGTCGCCTTCGGAAGGTAGTAATCGAATTAACTAGTAATTAGTAAACGCGCGCCTAACAACCTTGCTTCATCAACAAGCTGGCGAGTTTGAATACTCTCCACCAAGCCGTCAACGGCGGCGTCGGTCCCTCCCCCTGCGGCACCTCCTGCGGCTTGCCCGCCGTGGACGCGCTGTCATCATTTGACGATGAGTCCTTGCCGCCGTTCGCCGACGTGTTGTCCTTCTGTCCGCTTATTGCCGGAGACGTCATCTACGCAACCAAACAAACACACAAACAAATCAATAACAAAACAAATAAACACAATATAAACAAATGATTGCACACCAACAAAATGGAGTTTACGATCGAAAGAATAACAATGAAAAAAAAAAACTGCGCACAAACGGAACTAAAAAGTTTTTATTTTAGATATGCACCTAGACGACATATCTTTTGCACCTCAATACTGAATTGATTACAAAGCATCTACTCACGTTTATTTGCTGCTGTTTAGTTTTGTTTGGGGGTTTCGGCTGTGTGATGTGCTGACGGGCGGCGAGTCTCTGAGTCCTGCGGCTGCCCGTGGCTCCTGCGCTCGTCGCGTCGCGCGACGTCGGTATCGAGCGCCTCCAGCGCGCATGTAGGTCACCGCCGCACGCAGCCCGATGGGGCCGTGAGCGTGTCGCACGCACGCGGCGCCCACACGCGCGACGCTTACGTAATAGTTAACACGGCGTCGGAACTTTGTAAACACAACGCGCGCGTGGCTTTACTGCACTTGCACGCGTCGTCGTCCTAAACGCAGTGGCCGCCAAATCAAGGCAACACTAACACAATTCTACTGCTAAACGCTACTGTACTGTTTACAGACAATTTAAATTTATTACAATGTTTATATTTGTTAACAAAATTTTATTTTTCTTCAAAAATAAAACACAATTACTTACTTTCGAATTGTTCTTCAACGTATGACACAAAACATCCCAAAAGTATTTTGTCTTGGCCTTCGAAGTTGGGCAATGTTTTAAAATTACGTTATAAAGAATCACTCACATCTCCTCACCAAATCATCCAATTTGTAGGCCTTTTCTAGAAATTGGCACGAAAAAGCAAAACCTCTTGACCTTGAAACTCGTTGGACGAAAACAAAAAACGTTTTACTGTGAAACTTTCCATGAAACAAATATTGAAACTTCTTACAATTCGAAAAATGTACAAAAAGTTCAAAACTTTGTGCATGCATGACAAATCAAAATGCATTAACTTATTTTCAAGCAATAATACAGCAGTTCATTAAAAACACACAAAAAATCAAGACGACTAAAAAAACGTTGCAGTTTGAGGGAGCAGAGGGTGGTGGTCTGCTCCCTCACCCAGGATAGAAGTGACCGGTTTTATTCTTTTACCTTTAATAAAATTAAACATTTTGTTTATCTATGTACAACAATAAAATCAAGATCGTGTTAATATAAATTACTATCGTTTTACATCCTGCTAAGTTGTCGCGCTAGCGCTAGTCTCGCTCACAAAAATGCTTCGCAGTTAAAAAAAAACATAAGTAGTTAATGATTGCACTCGTCCACCACCAAAATTTCAATTTGCCGGCGCCGCGCACACTTCGCAGCGACGCCACGCAATAATAATTTAAAAAAATGATATGTCATACATTTTACATTTTACAATTTACGCGTGTCCGCCCCTCCTGCCGTTTTTACAGTAGTAGTGATAATAAAAAAGAGCTGCTTTATTTTATGTACATTCGCTATCTATAATATATTTATATATATTTATATATATATGTGTATATATAATATATCAAATAAGAAACAATAAAAAAAATCATGAGCAAAATGCACTTAAAATACCTAAGCGTCAAAGTTTTTTTTTTAAAAATAGGACCGTGTTTACCTTCATCTCTTTGCGTGTCAAATAATTATTGCTCGTCTTAGAATTGGAAGATCGCATCGTGCCTAGCGCCGATGTACTATGATATGAACGCTTAATTAATCGTAGTAATACTATATGTATTTATTATAATATTAGATCAATGATATGACTGTATCGTTGAAAGAATCTGGAATGTGAACTCAACGTAACTGCTCGCAAACATAAAATATCAATCGGTTACAGTAAATGCGTTAGTCTTTCTCGTAATACAAGAAGGGGGGAGGGGTTGTTGCTGAGGGGGGGTTTTAAGAGAAGTAATAGTAGTAGAGATAAATAAAAATCGTAATAAAAATGTAAATCATTGCACTCGCAAGTCGCCCACACCGCGCGTGCGGGTTGATTGGTTCTCCGCGGTTTTTACGCGGCTGGATATTATCTGTCGCCTTCCTTATAGTTATGCGCCTGCCATTTGAATTCGCCACTCATGATCCATTGCTGTCCGGGCGACGAATGTGCGCAGGGTCGCAGGAGCGGTAGGTTCATGTCACTCATTTCGGGCTTTTGCAAACATTGCCCGGTGTTGACATGTTTTATTGTTTTTTCCTAGAAGAAAAAAACAAATAATAAATTTTCTAAAATATCCACAAAGTGTGGGTACATAAAACCTAAGAGTATGTTTGGCAATAAAATTCAACCTGGTAACAGTTTGAAACTGTTTTCAATCCATTAATCCGTCAAGATAAGAACAAATCCTTATGCAAACCTAATTCCTAGATATGAACCCAGTGAAGGCGTAATAAGCGAAAGAAAATAATTACTTTGATGTCATAGGTCCAAGCCTGATTTCCACCCATGCCATGACATCGCACAAGTTTCACAGGGCCGTTCTTACGACTTGCATCCAAGCAGTTGTCGTCGGCCATAATCTGCTGACGTTTCGTGTACGCAAACACCTGGTTACCACCGAGGTTGTGGCAGTATGTCATGCCCAAATTTTCGCCAGCCTTGCGGCCCATAGTATCCAAGCAGTTGGTAGTCTCCACATTACGTATCTACAACGTGAGCAAAGTTAACACCGCCACAAATTATTGCAAAATCATAATAAATTTTTAATTAAAATTAAAATGAAAAAAAAAACTCATAAAAATTTATGAAAACACAATAAGCATGCATTATACCATTAAGTTTATCAGTTATCAGTTATTTTGACTTAAAACTTTTAAGTTTGCATGAAGGTCAACAGTTGTCAAGTCGTCTTATCAATCATGAATTATCAATATGCATTCCTGACTGTTTTCTTTAAAATTCAGTTATTTACATAAACATGCATGTGATTTCTTGGAATGTTGAAATGTTTTAAAGTTTTAAGTTGAGAATTCGGTAGAAACAATAATGAAACATAAAAATAAACAAATATTTGCATACGTCTCCTAAGTAGTAGTAATCCAAAGGCATCTGTGATTCTGGATAAATGTGTTCAAGATACCAACGGAATGATTTGCATTGTAATTTATCCCTGAGTTCCCGCCTCGATGTGACGTCACCAACGGGAACGCTGCGTGCTCCTATCAACGCAAAAACATTATCAGTACACGCCCTTCGTGGCTCCGCCCACAAAGCAATATTATATCAAATACAAAAGCATAGAATGCGTAAGTAAAATGGTCAATGATTACGATTTAGTTTTCATTCATTAGTGCATTAGTGCAAACAAAAATAAACTAAACAAAACAAACAAAATAGTGCAAACGGTTAAAACACGTGCGTGAGTGTACTCCTCTCAACCTGGATTAATATTATAGTAGAAATCCTTCCACTGGTCGAGCCACACCTCCGCAAGGCGGGCGTTGTTGTGGTTGACGATGCGGCTGGTGCCGCCCGGGAACGAATACGGCGTCGACTTGCGGAACACGTGACCGACGTGCGAACACGTGGCGATCTCCAGCGTGCCGCCGCACATCCAAATCTGAGCGTTAATTAGGTTAATAACAAACACACCATCGTTAGTTAATTACATCAAAACAATAATTAGTCACATACAAGACACAATTAATACAAATATTTGTTATGTTACGGATGGCATGCTGGTAGTTTGTTGGGTTAGATCATGAATTGATGGCAAAATTACTGATTGATTAATTTGGAGGCGTTTTTTTTAACTCCCCACGCCCACAATGCGCCTGATTGGTTGCGAGTTATTACGATTTGCTTGCAATTGGTTACGTTGATTAAAAAACGCCGCGATTGGTTGAAATTGTGGGTCAAACCTGGATTCATCGCGTAATAGAAATCCTTCCATTCGTCCATCCAGACCTCGGCAACGCGTGCCGCGTTGTGAAGCACGATCTTCGACACGCCGCCAGGGAACGTGTATGGCGACTTGTCACGAAATACGTGACCAACGTGTGAGCACGGTATTATCTCCAGTATGCCACCGCATTGCCATATCTTTACATATTTTTATCAACAAATTTATTGGGAACAGCAACAAACATAAATATATTTAAGAAACACTTGAGAGAGTAAAACTTCAACAAAAAACACACTGTATAACGCAATGTTTTATAAATATGCAAATATTCATTCTTCAAGTTTTAATCGCCCAAGTTCAAAAAAACAAAACAAAAAATTAAACTGCCACAACTTACCCTAAAACTCATTTCCAAATTTTCACCTCCCCAAATATCCATGCCTTCATCATACGACCCAATCTCGTAGAAATAATCCTTATCAATACTGAATAATCCGCCCGCCATTGTAGGCGTGCGTAATGGCGCCGTTCGATCACCTCCACGCCGATCCATCTCCCTTTGCGGTACGCGATACCACCGGAAGTTTAGTTTCCAGTTAAACCCACCCCAGGTCATATCCGACGCGCTGATATACTCAAAAGTTTCATCGGAAATAACATCAATAATCGGACAAACCACCGTTTTCCTATCCTCAACAATACGCGCCAAAAGCGGCTCTAACCAACCCTCAGTACACTCACAATGAGCGTCCAAAAACGTAATAACTTGCCCAGTAACATGCTTAGCCCCTAACAGACGCGCGCGTATCAAACCGGAACGTTTCTCTGTGCGTAGAACAAAAACAGGCACAGGAAGCGTTTTACAATATTCTTCTAATTTACGACCGAGATGATCTCGCTCGCTAGCATCATCAACTAAAATGATTTCTTTCAATAGCGGACGCGGAGAGCGGTTTATCACCGACCAAACTGTACGTAACAAAGTGGACCATGCTTCATTGTGAAAAACAATAACGATCGAAGTCGTTGGAAGCAAATTCGGGTACGACTTGTCTTTGCACCCCTCGAGCCGAACGTCAGCCAGTGACCGGTTCAACGAAATTGAATCACTCGCCAAGAGATTGAACTGGTTGAGTTTAAACTTTTCTTTCATTAATGCTTGTTGCTCAGCTGGTGTATGGACTGGTTTACCATGTTCACCTGGTTTCCCTGCCACAGGTAGCACCGTCGGCGCGGGACGCCAGCGTTTCAATTCAGACTTTTTATATTTAGTTTCAATTTTATTCAGTCTAAAACAAATGTTGATATGTAGTTATTATGTTTAGCTAATTGTATAGTGACCATGACATACCTGTCATCACCCAGCTCTTCTTCTTGAGCCTCATCATTAAAATCATAGTCCTTGTGTTTGCCTTGAGACTTTTCTTGAACCAATGCGCCTGCAATTTCGACATCGTATTCGCCAGCTTTTTTGCAGTGCGAGCCGATGCATTCTGAATAGAAGTTGAGCAGGAAGACGACGACCAGAAACCACACCAGCGAGGTGAGCAAGATCACCCGACACGTATGTATGCGCAACTTGCTGTGGAGCATCCTGGAGCTGAGTTGCTGGCAGTTTGGGGCAGCGAGGAATTCGCGAAGACGGTGCGCGGAATGCTATTACGGTGTATGCGCGCCTTAGTTTCCGGACATGATTGCACCGCGCGGAACGTTGATTACGTTTATTGTTTGTCGTCGGCAAGCATGACTCCCGATCGGAGCACTGAACAGGAATTATTTCGGGCCGACGCGGCCGACGTGATTGTGTCGAGTCGTCAAATGCGCACCGTGCACTCGTTTCAAGGGCATTCAGAGACGTGTCACTTGTGGACATATACAACAACCAAAAATTCGTAGGATTCAATCCAAACAAAACATTAACCAAACTGAAAACACTTATTATAAATTTATTTATTTAGACAATTATAAATATTTATACTTATAATTATCATAATCATTTAAATACACACATTATACGTGTGTGAAAACTAGGCCACCTCTATTTATGTACATGATCCATATCGGCCATCTTGTTTCGGACTTGTTTCTGATTCGTGCGGATGGGTACGGATTAGTGCCGATTGTCCATTGTTGTCATAAAGTGCAAATTGGCCAAAAAATAATAAACGCATCAATTTAACTGCCAATTTGTGTCAGCTAAACTCAAAATAAAAGTGCACAACTATTTTTAATTGGCTTAAATGCGCATTTTTTTTGATTACTTAAAAAATAATAACCTACAAATACAAACATAATTTATAGCATGGCGTCGACATCAGGCTCTAAAACCTTTGCAGAAAAACAAGCTGAACGCATGGCACGATTAAAATCTCTACACTCGGCCAGAAGTGAAGCCCGCACGGCGAATCATCAAGAGGTAATCAACGAAGACGCGCGTATGAAATTACCCGCGAACTATGAAGCGCGTAAAAGGCAAGCTGAATGGTTGTTAAAAGACAAAGAACTTAGAGCTGAAGCTAAAGCTAAAGGACAAGACTATGATCGTGTTAAACTTTTAAATGTATCAGCACTGGAGGCTGATAGTTTTGACAAACGCAAGAAAAAGAAGAACCCTGATGAAGGTTTCAGTGACTTTGAAGCAGCAACTGCTAGACAACATCAGAGACTTGTCAAAAATATGCCAGTAAAGGACATGGACCATTATGAAGAAGAAAAAGCAAGATATGGTGATGCATTTTATGGTGGTAAAAATGTTATTATTCATGGCATGCACCAAGATAGGCCTCAAGCTGTTGACAATATGGTTAAGGATCTAGAGGGGCAAATTGCAAAAAGGGAAAAATACTCGAGGAGAAGAACACACAATGATGATGCTGATATTGATTACATTAATGAACGAAACGCGCGCTTTAACAGAAAGTTGGATCAATTTTACGGCGAATATACTGCAGAGATTAAGCAAAACCTTGAAAGAGGAACTGCTGTATAAATTGTTTGTAAATTAATTTTTATTTAAGTAGATAATTAAAAAAATTAAATTTCTTTGTTTTTGTTATTTTTTGACATATTGACAGAACCATGGCCGATGGGAAACGGAGCATTATGATTGGTTGAAACTTTTATTGTTGTCTAATCAATACTTTATTGCAAAAATATGTGATAATTTTTATAAATTTACGTGTGTCATGGAGGTTCGTTCGTTATTTATTGCTTTATATCACCCACGAATGAACTATTCCTGTAAATTATAAGATTAAAAATTCGTACAAACTCGATATATCAACATATCACATTCGTAACTTACTCCGTGTTAGTCGAGGCGTCACGTGTATGTGGATATTGTCTCCGGGGGCGGCTGATACTGAAAAACGACACGCCTCTTTAGATAATAAAATATGAAAACGAACACACAGCCACACTGACACACACGTCTAAAATGCATTAATAAGTTATTGGAGGCGGCACACATAAATAAACAAAAACGTGCAAATAATTATTATGCAATTTTTGGTAGTTTCAACGGCGCGGACAAGGCCTTGAGCTGCGATGCTAGTGTACCGTGGAGGATGTAGGGCATGTCGCACTGCTCGCACTTGCCCATCGAGGGATGATTGTGGAATGTGCATTTGGGGCAGGACCAGCCGCCACCTGCGACCGCCGCTGCTGTGACTTGATCACGAGCGGCGGGCCGTCCAAAGTCCGGTGGATGCCTCTGCCCCACGTAGATATTACTGTAGAACTCTTCATCTGTAACATTGAGGTTAGTTTTGTGGCTTTTTGGGTTAAGTAATGAGGCTAATTACCGCGTTGCTGCTGCTCAACCACTCGTTGATCAACCTCGATGTTAAGGTGTTCGCATTGCACCCTCAGATGCATAATTTCACGCAGCAATTGTTCTTCTAGTTCAGCGTTAACGGCGTCTTCATTGGCGGTGGTTTCCTGCTGCTCCAGCCGCACTTTTTCTTGTTGCATCGCAAGCAACTTGTTGCGCTCGCGGCTTAATTCGGTTTTCAGCCGTTCGATTTTCGCTTGTTGTCGCAGGACAGTCGGGCTAGGCGCTGTAAATGATTGGACTTAAGTGTAACCATAAAAAGTGGGCTGAGTATAAGGTACAACTTACGTTGCGATAGGTCTGGCATCGAGCGATGAGCAATCGCTTCATTGAGTCTTTGTTCGGGGGCGTCGATATGACAACTATGTGGCCGTCGGTAACGCCTGCAGGACGCCACACTGCCCCCGGTAGGGCTCACTGTAATCTGTAAACGTGACTCAAGCCCTTTCTGCATGTCAAAACTGCTGGTCGAGTACGTAAGACTAGCGTTCGCAGAGGTGATCTCAATCGGTGGCTGCGGATCCGAGCTGGGCGGTCGCAGCGTCAAATTAACCCTCGTAAACGACCTTTGGGGCCCACCACCACTCGCCCCTTCAGGTGTAACAGGCGACGGCGTCAGCTGCAGGCACGTGGTCACCTTGGCCTTGGCCGGGGGCGGGGTCTGCTCGAGGGCGGCACTGACAGCCGTGCGGGGGCGCGCTCCCGTGTCGCGTCGCAGCAAGGGCGAGATTGGGGGCTTCTGCCAGAGTTTCGAGGCGGCGGAGTTGAGCGGCAAACTATCGGGACGCTTGGCGCCCATCGCAGCATTCTTCAAAGGCACATCACAGTTTTTCTCACCCATATATAACAACTACTTAACGATACGTATCACATAACACCGTCCAGTCTCTCGGCGGCGGTGGGTTATTTATTTATTCCTTATCACAGACGCGCGTTATCGCGTCGACGTCGCACTCGCTAGCGTCTAAACGTCGCAACCGCCTACGTTGCGCCGCTGCTTACGTTGGACGTCCACCCACGTCGTCTGCGTGCGTTCGTGATGTTGCACAACACAACAAAACACGCATCGTGCCCCGGCGGCGGTGGTGGCGGCGGCGGGCCCTCCCGAGTTCCTCCTGCGCCCTGTTGCACGACGGTGGCGGTGCCCCTCGTTCGGCACTCGCTAGTGACTGACGCGGGCGTCCGGTGCGCAAATTCGGTGCCTTCGGAGCGTCGCGACTGACTTAAGTAATACATTCATGACCGACTTTAACGCGAAACGAATGCCAAATAGCTACATCAGCTACATGCTTCAAAACAACGTTGCATTTCATCGCGTCGAATGACCTTGGGGGCTTTCCACTTGACTTTCCACTAGCTTCAAGTGGCGAACGCCAACCAAAATCGCTGCTAACTTTATATTCGTCCAGAATTTCTATAATATGACGGGTTTTATTACAGGAAAGTCAAGCAAAAAAAGAAAACTCAACCTCTCCAGTTTAGCAAGTAAGCTGAAGTAAGCCAAGTAAGCTAAGCTTATCTATCTCTAGCGGCACCTCATGTCATTTTAGTGAACTATCAATACTCATACTCTACTGATATTGCTGTAGTATTATTAGGTCTATTAGGTGTTCAGTCGGTTACATAGTTGGTAAAACATCAAGAAAATGAAACAAGGACATAAGGGGATTCCAATCCGCGACGAAATTGGGTTGCGTGACAGTCAATCCTCTTAAAGCGTTTCAAGCTTTTTACAGACTGTTACCAGACTGTTACAGACAATAAATCTGACATGATCTGACAGCACTCCACATCGCTCTGCATCATTCACATTGACTGTCCCGAGACTACACGACACTACACGAGAGCAACTGGAAACTGCTGAAAACTGCTGAAAACCAACTGGAAGTGACTGGAAGCAGAACTAACATTGCCTAAAAATAACATACAGCGCCACCTGTTGTCTATTGCGTGATATACCCCACTATACCCAACAATATCTTTGTATTGTACACATGGGTCTGTGACACGGGTGTACACCAGTATACACTACAGTGCACCACAGGTAAGAAAACCGTTCGACCAATCACCCTTCTGCACCCTTCTGTTAGCAAATTTTGGCGCGATCCGTCGCATCCGGTGGAGCTGTTGCAACGTGCTTCAACGTTCTTCAATTTTCTAACAAGCGTGCGCTGCGTCCTTCGTGGTCATTCGCTTTTTGCACATTGCTAGGATCGGGTTCTCTCCTGCAAGCCGCCAACCACCAGTCTTTGAATATTCAAAAACCATCGACAAAACACGTAAGTGCGCTTGATTTGTTTCTTGTATATTGTTTTGACTATTTACATTACATTCGAAAAGGCCATAATTTCGTGTGTTACCACAATAATATTGTAACAAGCAAAAGCATCCTTCGATTATACAAGTCTAATAAATATACATAAACTTCTCTCGTTGAATTCTTAAAATACATCAGAAATATAGTCGTCGTAAAGAGATATCTTGAGGCTCATCATCGAAGGCAACATCGCGCTATCAATAATTATAAGTTACATACATCTACGTAGTTTTGATCACCGCAGTTTCTGCGTTTGTTCTAGCGCTTCGGCGCGTAAGAAATGTAGGGTTATGTTTTGTGTGAACGAGCGCGTAAAGCCTAGTTCACGTTAGACAAGTATTTTCGTCGAGCAATTTTGAAACACCTTGCTGTCAAAAATCTATTTGTTGGCACCACGAAAATACTGGCTAATGTGAACAAGCGAAAGCGCAATGCACTAATACTGCAACGGACGTCTCTTTGTTGTAGTATGGCACAGTGTAAGTATATTGCGCTATCCCTAAAAGCGTCGGGTCTTTCTTTACAATGCATCGCAATTTGAATGCGCCTACAGAATTCAATGCATTTGCTTTGTGCTTCGTGTGTTGCGTTCAATTCAATAACCTATAATACACATATTTGCTATTGCAAGCGTCGCGTTTTATTTTTTTAACGCCGATTGGACGGTTGCATTGAGATTCTTTATCTTTCTTTTTAATTTTGTTTGCTCTAATTGTTAATTTTAACCAAAAGCTTGCTCAGGCAGTTTCATGCATGTGTCTTCATGAACTGTTTCCAGTCATGCATGTATCAGTAGTTAATCATGCTTGAGATCGGGTTGAAGCGCATAATTTTTGAGAGTAGAATCCAGAGCACGGAGGTAATGACACAGAGCATGACACCGCCCCAGCCTAGGTCTAACGACCAGGACGTCGCGAAGACTCTGGCTCCGAGAAGATGCGCTGAGAAGTGATAACCACGGCTTCCCACCGGCCAAACCACGCCGTCCACGGTGCAATCTGCATCCATTCGGTACCAATCGCCCTCATCGACTGGCTCTTCGACACGCGGGCGGCTTTGCACGCGTTTGAAGTGTATTATTGATAGGGTAAAGAGCGCAAACGAGGCTAAAAATACCAAAATTAAATTAGTATTGCGTGTTGCTCGTTGTCATTTCTTTTTTCCTTACCGGCAAGTAGGTACATCACGCCGGTAACGAGCACAGCGCTGATCTGGTGGTGGCAAACGCCAAACGCGCCTACCAAAGCAGCCGTGCCCAAGATGATTAAACACACTAACGCGCAAGAAATTGATAGGTTTTGCATTCCTGGAAGATTCAATAAAAAGAATTTAATAAATTTGTTGTTTGTCTTGCGAAATTGATTTCACTTACGTCTTTGCCAGTCAGCCTTCAACTCGCAAACTTTCATGCCGTCCATTTCTCCGGACAAGTAATTAACACAGGACTGCCGTGGAAAACCATTGCGACCTAGTAGTAATATTTCATCTTCTGCGATTAAAATGACTCATTAGTAATTGCGTGCAAGTGAAAGTTAAGTTCAGTTGTCATGCAACACGCACCTGTTAGGCTAAAGCAAAGGGTCCAAATGCCACCGTGGATGGGCACCAGGAAGGCGCGTTCATTGTTTGTGGAAACGCTAGCGACTTTGCCGTCCAGCAGCCACTCTATTTTTACGGAGCGGTTTGTAAGCGTTTCTAGGGCAGCTCGATCCCAACTAACTTCTTCCCAATGATCGGTCATTATTGCGGCGCATAGCATGCCGGTGGCGCACGTCGTCAGCACTAAAGTGCCAAGCAGAAAGAATACGCTCGGATGTACACTGCAATTCCACCCGGCGTCTTCGTCGGACTCGCCACCGCCGGCTTGCTGCTCCATTGCGGTCTCGTAGTCGACGATCAGCAGGTCGTACTCCTGCGCGCCGCCGCCCTTCAGCTTGCTAGCGCTCTTCACCAGGTCGAAGAAGCCTCGGGACGCTGGTAGCGACGTCTGCAGGTACGTGGTTACGTGGCTGTCATTCCGATGGTGCGGGTGGTACATTTGGCGGCAGCGGGCTGCGACGTCCTGGTGGTTTGCGCGTTCTCTGGGCGACGGCGTTCCGAGACGATGCACATTTTTTTGCGTGACTGTTGCTTGACCACCCGCTACTCCCGTTGTTTACTTTACTTTTTCACAGACGTGGCATTCTGCGAAAAGTCTTTGTTCGTTTTCTTTATATTGTTATCTTTGTACGCGTTGATTTTTCACACCGTTGTCACTGCTGTGCGTTTGGTACTGTCTAGGACTGGAACTAGTCCTGGCGTCTGTTTGTGTTTTCGGACTAGCGCGCGCATGTCCTGCAACAGCTTGCCGGGCGTTCATGCGCATTTCGCTGCGTGGGTTATAATACGCTGCTCTTCGTACTTAAAAACAAACTCACCCAACGTCAATTTGTTGCAAGCATTGAAATGTGTATGTGTTATTCTTGTTTTTAGTCACAATCGCCACAATGACGGACAAAGTCGAACAACCAGAGCCAGCGCTATCCTCAAGCGACTTAATTTGTCAAGGCACTAAAGCATTTTGGCTAAGAGATTACAAGGAAGCGGTCAATGCATTTGGTAAGGTCAGTGAAATGCTAATGACAGAACACAATGATGACACGTACGATGGACTCGGAAACGTTTACTTGTATTACGGAAAGAGTTTGCTGGAATTGGCGCGCGAAGCTGGCGATCCGTTAGGCGAGGTAGTGCCGAAGGAAGTGGGAGTTGCAGTTGAAGGTTCGGAAGAGGAAGGCTCTGAGGATGATGAAGATGGTGAGGATGGCGGCGAGGGCGAAGAAGGCGAAGAAGCTGAGGAAGCCTCCAAAGACTCGAACAAGGAACCCGAGAAGAAAAAAATGGAAGAAGAAACCAAAACGGGCGTTTCGATAAATGGCGAGTGTGTGGCGTCGAATGATGCTGCCAATACTTCTACACAATCCAGCAGTAAAGATACCGAAAACCCCGAAGGTGACGACACTGCAACAGGTGAATTGGGGGAGGAAGAAGAAGAGGACGATGGGGAAGACGAAGACACCGAGGGTACGCCTAGTTGTTTTTTTTGCAATTACGTTTCTTAACAAGCATGTTTTTTAGGTAACAAAGAAGATGAAGAGGAAGAACCATCAGATCTACAACTCGCTTGGGAGGTTCTCGAACTCGCCAAAGAAATCTTTCAGAAACGAGGTGACAGTGGGAAGGAGGACTACGCCGATTGTCTGATTACCCTCGGTGAAGTTTCAATGGAAGGTGAAAACTTTGATTTGGCCATCGAAGACATCCGTGTTGGCTTGGCGATCCAGGCAGAGATCTACACAGAGGGCAAAGATATGCGCAAACTAGCGCATTCACATTACATGTTGGGCATGGCCCTATGTGCAGACAACAAGACTGAAGAAAGCATGGCATGTTACGAAACGACTCTGCGTCTTATGAAGGATCGCTTGGACCTGCTGCAGGCCATTAAGGAACCTGGCGCTTCAGACGAGCGGGAGATTGCTGAAATTAAATCGCTTATACCCGAAGTGGAGGAGAAGGTCGTTGACCTACAGAATTATATCGAAGAGGTAGGTACACTAGATATCGATAAGGAATGCCGGAATATCATCACGTCGGTCGTCGAGGGCGAGATCAATCGATTGAAAATTCGCCGCAACTAACGCATGTCTTTCTAAATGTGTTATTTTAATGCTTGCCTGCTTCGTCGAATGCTTTTAATTGTTCTATCTGTTTTGCAAAATAAACGATTTTTAATATATCACATTTAGAACGCCTGCGAATTCACTCTCATTTTCATTCATCTCCATTTCACATCCTCTTCTCGATTTCATATGGTTTCGTTCTACAATTGCAGAAGCTGGGTAATCCGCAAGTGGAAGAAGAGCAGCCCAAGCTCAGCTCTCCCGAAAAGAAGGCCACAGATATCTCACACCTTGTGAAAAGAAAACGAGAAGAAGACACCGACGCCAAGAGCAGCGCAACCAAAAAGCTAGCACGTTGATTTGTTGTTAAATTCTAGCATCGATTCCTACTTAATTTTACGAGATTATTGAAATTTTGTACGCGGTGGTACGGAGAAGACTGATCTGTCTAATTTATTTCAATTGTAACTAAAAAAATCTCATCCGTGTCCGTTTGTAGACGAGCCCAACGCATCTTGATTTATATGTGTTTCTGACAGCCGCCAATCAATTTGTAACTGTTATACAATAAATAGATCAAAATTCGACAATGTATTCTTTCTGTGATTATCGGTGATCAAATTTAGGTGAGCAACCTAAACAAACACCTTGTACAAACTTTTTTTCACTTACATTATTGAATAGGTAACTTGCAGCGTCGGCGGCTAGTTTTAATTCTGAATGGCAGAGGGCGGTGGAGTTGTTTCGAGCGGCGGCGAGCGGAAAATTCAGTGCGCCGCACCACCGTTCTTGACGTTGAGCCGGGGCAGTTACCCCGCGCTCTGCGTGCCGCCGGCATCAGTCGCCTTGCCGCCGCCGTCGCATTGACACGCTCTGACAGCAGACGCACACGCCGCATATATTTCCGACCGCTTTGCGCTAGTCAACAACCCATTACTTTTTGGCAGTTGGCAGCTCTTGCGCTATCAGTTTCCACCGTTCACATCTTCCTTGTCTTATCAGCCCCGCTTTCAACCTGCTTTCTTCCGTTCGCCCGGTGCACAATTGTTGCACTCCTTCGCGCGCCGTCGACCAAGAAGCAGCTGTTTTCAACCCCAAAACAAAACAATCGCGAGCTCCCGCAACTTTCACATTTCCGCATTTATCACTTTTCAAAAGTATCTATCTTTGTACTTCCGCCACCTGCAACTATCGGCGTGTGCTAGCGACGCGATTTTCTAATCACAACGCAAAATCAGTGCGGACACGCGGCGACAATGCAACGAAATCACGCGCTTTCTGACAAGAAAACGAACTTGGGCTTTGGGGCCGTTGTCTTGCTGGGTTTTCATCTCATCGCCGGCTCGTATGCAGGTGAGTTTTTACTTACTGAAAACTTGAATAAAGTAGTTAGCAATTGTTGCTGATAGTTCGCCACAACTTGGTCGGTGGAGGTGCCGGGCAATACGTTTCACATTACAGTGGCATGTTGATGGGCTTGCACGAACGCCGTGTGTTGCGTCTTTCACTGATGGCGTTAATTAAAAGTTAAATCGACTTTGCGGTGCGCCGCTCCGACTGCGCTCGCAGCACGATGGCATTGTTCGATGCTTAATGCGCGCCGCGCCGCGTTCGCAGTTTGGATATCGCAATCTGCTCCGTCAGCGTCGATGCAGGCCGCGTAAATCGTTGCGATCATCGCCACTCCAACGCCGTCTGCATTATTTATTCGCCTGTAATCGAAACGGCATTGTGATTGATGGTCGATTTTTACTTAAATATAGCGCTAATCTTTGTGTTGAACGATCCCAAGAGTGTCGTGTTATGCGGCGCAAGAGCGTGCGAGACGCGGGCAGCGGTAATGAAGCAAGCAGAAGTTACACAATTGGCCCTCGTTGCATGCGCCCGACAACTTTGCCAACATCGGTGGCTGGGTTCCCTACCGAACAGCTAGTTTTCAATTAGAACTGGGCTAAAACATCGAGTTAGAAGCGCGGGGCAAGTACGTCTATATTACGCTCGGGAGGCCCGTTTGCGCGACGATAGGCTCTCGCACGAGCCACCCCCAGACCGCCCGCAACCCACTTCACGAACGCAGCGCAAGCATTTCCAATGTTCGCCGGGTGCCACACTACGGCAGAGACTAATGCGCACGGAATTAGTACATTCGTGCGGCTGTCCGCCTCACCGCCGAACGCGAAGAGTGTGTGCTATTGCTGAAGATATGACAGGGTAACAAGCAGGAGTTAGTGTATGTTCATATGGAGCTATCGATTTAATTAAACTCTTACTTTTTGTATAGGGTTTTATTATTTGCAAACGTGATTCCTTAATTTCGTTTGCACCAATTGACCTACCTAGCTAGCATCCTTTGCTTTAATTAGTCAAAACAAACAAATTGGCCTCGGCTTGGATGTAAACGCACGTCGAACCGGATCCGGAATCAAGAGGAATGAAGAAAGAAAAGCGAAGAGCGAAGAAAGAAAACCGCAGTTATTAATTAAAACTCTAAATCAGAATTAAAATTGTAAATTGTTCTGCCAATCTCATCATTTGTAATTTTGAATTGACACCAAACGCCGAAGACAATTTCTTTGTTTTGTCGGCGTGTCTAACGCCAAGGCGGCAAGTCTGTTTGGTTTTTGCCAACGAGCACTTCATCTTTATCTCCGAAGCCAAAAACCCTCTAAAGTCCTTGCAAGCTCCGGCGCAAAGTCCCCTTTATTTTATTTTATTACGAAATTTATGTTTTACGTCCATACACTTCGAGAAGTCTTTACGCGTCATCGCTTTTCCGAATCGTCTTCATCTTTTCGCTTCCGCTATCTGTCCCGCCCCGCTGGACGCGCGGACGAAATAAAACTGTGATGCGGTTTAAAGCGGGAGATCGCGGGCGGATGGAAGGAAATGGCCGGTGGCGGTCATCATTTTGCGGTTTATTGGGCCCTTCTTTGCAATGTGACTACTTACTAAAAAGATATGACGAGTGCGGCGACGAGGACATTTCAAGGATAATTCAAAAAATGATCTGGAATGATTGCATTCCGGGCTTGAAAGAATGCTCCGAAAAAATCGATTGATGTATAATTTGAAGAAATTGCTACTGAGTTTATTTAATATTTTTGCTATTGCACTAATTGCGCGACCGTTTGCTAACTTTGTGTGCAAATTTCTCTTTACCCCGTCGGAATGTTGGCGTGCAGCAACATTACACGGCGTAAGCAAAGTTGAAGAGCGTTTGGAAAATGCTAGAAATGCTTTTGAGTTCCGTAAATTCCGCCGCGTTTGCGTGTCCAGACGAGTTTGCTGTACAAACAATGCGTTTACAAACGCGAATGTCAAACGATCAGGAAGCAAGCTCTTGTCGTGCACCTGTTAATATCCACTAGTAGCAAAGCAAACAATTACGCCGCCCTTCTGGAAACCGAAATTGAGATAAATAATTCCAGCCATGTTTCTTGCGAGCACTGATTGATATTAGAACTTGAACTTGAAATGAGAAATCGGAAATGCACCGGAATAGGTAATAGGTGTGGGGACGCCATGGCAATCCTATTTGTGGCCGCGACGGCCGCGCGCGCACACACGCTTGCGAAATATTGAAAGGGGCGAGTTGGGAAATCGCTTTCTTGGCGCGAGACGGAAGCGACCGTCGGCGGCGGTGCGGCGAAAGGCAATCCGATGGGAAATCACACTACAACGAAAATCGTAGGGCAAAAAAATATAATAGAACAGGACGAAACTTGATGGAAACTCGGTGGGAAAACCGGAAAACTAAAAACCAATTACAATTCGCCGTAGTTCTGTCGCGACTATTCGATGATGATATTTACGATACTACGATTTCTTCAAAGAATACATCTGTTCTGAAATTTGTTTGCAATGCAGAATTACTGCAGCGAATATGTTGGAATAGAATTAGGAAACATCAAAAAACGCTTAGAAGCAAAACGACGCACGACACACAAAATGACAGGACCATATGAAAAATGAAAGCGAAAAATGCCAGCTACGCATTGTTGACTGATCGTCGAAGCAGGTAAGAAAACCGAGGAAACAGAGCGTCGACTGATAAATGACTTTTTCTAGGCGAGGATGCAAAGGATACAAACGATAGACAAACGAGACAAACCCAGTGCGCGCACAAAAAAATAAAGCGCCAAATAAAAATGAAAAACGGCAAATTGCTAAATGCGACTGAAAATTTTGAACGGAAAAAATGTGAAATAGGCAGAAATACAAAATACGTCAACGTCGGCGTTTTTGCATTTTTTTGTTTAAATGTTTGCTGCGGCATTTTCTGGCGCGCGTGTAGAGGGCGATATTTGATGGCTGCATCGGTAAATAAACGAAGTGTTAATAACGAATATAAAAGCATCGCACAAATGGGAAATAAATTAAAATCACAACACGGCGCAAAAACAGTTCAAAATTTGGTTTGTTTTTCAGCATGCGTCTGCGCCATATAAACCGGAAAGATGGAGAAAAGCGTAAGAATAGCGAGTACATTAAAGACTTTAATGAGCACAATATTTTCGACCGTAATCCTTTGTTAACTTGCTGCGTCGCTCGCGCTTGTAATGTACTCTCCCTGGCAGACTTGTTACTTCTTGTTACATTCATTAGAATGTCAGAGGGTTCGATGTTAGGAGGGAAATTAAATTGTTAAATTCGCTTCACGACGCGCGCGGCCGGTTAATAAGCAACGAGGCATCAAATTTGAATGGGACATTCAAAGCAAGGAGGGCGCATGCCGACGAACGAGCGAAGAAACGACGAAAAGGAAACGGGTCGCATTGCTGCGAAACTTTCAATCAAACTTAACCCCGCGCTTGCCAATAACCCTCGCTCGTTCTTTCCTACTTAATTAATGAAGCTGTCAGATAGTCAAATCGAATGTTGTGATGTGTGTTTATTTAACTAATTTACCCCAATCAATCTGGATCACACATCACGTATCACGAGTTTATAGGTGGCGAGATTAATGGCACGGACGCAAATCAAAGGGCTATCCAAGCGCGCAGGGACGTAAAGTTAAAATTAGTTAAATGACGAGGAAAAAGCCGCATTCTTGGAGTCGTGTCAATATGTCATCATAAAAACGTTTAATCCGTTTTTTGCAAATCCGACCTGCCTGTGGCTGATACGTCAGCGTTTGTTGTATTAAATCACAGTTAATTTCAATTTATGTTTAACAAACGCGCCGCGCCGGCTTCGAGCGTTGAATGGAAGTCGAAATTTATGACTCGCGTGCGAGCGGCGGTGACGACGACGGCGGCTGTCATACGCAGTTATAGATGTGAGCACACATAAAGTACATAAATTCTAATGACGCCGCTCGCGCCCCGCCGCCGCAGCTATAACATGGCGTTATCAGATCGGCGCTGTGCTGCTGTTGGAGTGAATTAATATCCGTCAGAGCGGCTGATTGCACATTGATGCCGCGCTTATTTGGCCAAAGCAAAGAGCGCGCGAAGAAATCGAGATGGTTCGGAAATGCTCTCGGCAGACTCAGGCAGACCGCGCCAACGCGCGCTATTGTGCGTTCCGGCAGGAAAGAAAGGAAAATAAATAGTTCTCAGGAGAGATATTTGTTTCGTTCAGTAGTGAATTTCTATCCGAGCTCGCGGCTACCGCCTCCGCAGCCGCAGCCTTCATGCAATAAAAGAAAAATGGCGAAATGCGGAGAGGACCTCGACGAGATGAAAAATGAGCGAATGGATAAACAGAAACCGTGTGAGGGATTGTATTGGGGACCATTTTTTGCCGAGTTCTAACTCGAACATAAATTCGTAGGGCAATTGTCGTGTAATTTCCAACTAACCGGGGGCACGACGCGGTGGGAACCGGCAACGAAATTATGTAATAGTTAACTGTTTCCATCCCTGACGGATATTATTCGTGGATAGTCCGTAATTTTCGCCCGAAGTACGTGCCAAGAACGAGCGCCAGCGACAAACCGAAGGATGGCGTGTGCGGCGGCGGCGGAGGACGCTTGACAGCCACCGCCGGGCGCGTTAAGGTGCTCAGCGAAGGAACAAATGAAGGTAGACGTGAATTAGTAACGGGAAGTAAGTGCGTCATAAGTTTGCTTCGCGCGCAATTAAAACGCCAGAAGTTAAAAGCAATGATTAAAAATTAAATGTGCGTGCACCTCAATAAATATTACCGTTGACATATGTTTTTTGAGATACGGAAATATCGATCCAGTCATTTCGTTCACGCTGGTTCGCGCCATCCAGCATGAACACCGAAATAATTCGGTAAGTGCGTCATGTTCATGTTTCATGTCGCACGCTACATGTTTCGTGCACTCAACGCCCCGAATGGAATAATCGATGGCGTTCTGCGACTTTTACGCGCGCATTCTATTTATATCGGGCGCATCCAAATCGAAAAAGAAGAAAGCCGCCGGAAAACAAAACAAGTCGTTAGTCGTAGTTGTTCATAATTGTTGTTCGAGGAGCCGAGCCGTGGAGAAATGACAGGTCTATTAAGTCGGCGTCATCGCGGCGCATGCTAAATAACTAACAAAGTGCAGGGGACGTTTATACGCAGCGTCACAAAAGGAGTTTTAATCGAAATACAAAACAAAAAATTGGTTCAATATGCGTCGTCACCAGCCAAATTGTGAAAAACGGCAAAAAGTACACGAGAGCGAAGAAGTGCCGTTTAGAACGGAAGGCCGTTCAAGGACACTAAAGGATTGTCAAGCGCTTTTCGAGAAGTTTTCAAGGGTCGCAAAGACAAAAACGCGCGCCACGTAAAATGTACCCTTTGAAGATTTTTATGCGAAATCTTTGTGCAAAGTTGCGTGGCGCGAGGACAATTTTGTTGATAAATGTATTTTAATAAAGTTTGTCCTGTTATCTTCTTGTCGTGGCGTTCTTTCTGAGGCGGCGAATTTCGAAACGCCGAGGAATGCCGGTCTTATGCGCGCTCATGAACTCGCCGCCCCTGCCAGGTATGCTCGCAATGTACATACTTCATGAATAACAGGACAAGCGTCAAGGGCCGCAGGGCAGAGCACGCGCTCGCGTAATATATTAGTTTCCAGTCTATAAATTCACTTTCCTATTTCATTTCGCACAAAAATAGAATTGCAAGAACAAGATTAGCGAGTTAAGTAGTGCACGATTGAAATTAATTAATGATTGCCTGCGCGTCGGCCATTATTCATTATCTATTCAATTATCCATTGTTTAATAGTTTAATAATACATTAAAGACTTAGTGAGGACGGGCGCGGGATCTCGCCGAGCCATTATATTGGAAACACATTTTATCAAAATCTGCCACACTCGGCCGACACGTAGCCCCTGTCCGCGCCGCCGACCGAAGCATTGTGCCCGCCGACCGAAGGGTCAAGCGGATTAATTCGTACATGCGAAATTTCGACGGAGAGGGATTTTCGTTTATTCATTCGTCCGCGTTCAATGCTAGATCGACAAGGCGGCATGCATGCATGTGATCAAATTAGACTCGAATAAGACACAAAGACGGACCGCATCCTGCTGTCTTTCCATTAATTATATTATACGCTGACCCGTGCGCTCGTGCCTTATTCATCTCGCAGAGGATTACGCATCGGCGATGATTATTAATTATCATTAATTGCAATTGTCTAGAATTAAACGTCAGCTAGTTTTTGCTCACTGCTGCTGGCGATTATTCATCTGGCAGGAGGAAAAAATACATGAAACGTGCTCACCAACGCTCATAACACACGTCCGAACGTGCTGTAGCCTGCAAATTAAAATCTGAAAACGCAACGAAAAAAGAGCGCATCGCTACGTTATCCAAATATTAGTTCGCTCCGGTAAAAGTCGGGGATGTTCAATACAAATAAAATTTCAAAATATTTTCCTGCTTATTGTTTATTTTATTTTTCAATATGTATAAAGATCAAAATTATGAAAACGGAGAATGGTAGGATTGCCAAGATGCTAAATAATTCAATCATTCGGCCATTGGCATTTAACTTTTGTTGATTTTGCCTCTATCCATTTTTTACGGTGATGGGTTGCTAACCTACAAACTCTTTTCCTCATTCATTAAAGATTGGGGAAATATCGAGCTGGAGTGCTTAACTTTCATTTCAGCTGCAAAAAAATCCAGGTCTTTTTGCCCCAGACAAACCCGGATATTTTTTTCTGCTGTTTGGTGGAAATTTGTGATACAATCGGATTGAATTGAGTCCAAAATGTGTCAATTTTGCAAAATGGTAGGAACATATCACAATAATATCACGTACAATTTGCAATGAAATCTATGAACTGGTTTTAGTTGTTTTCCAGTTTTTTTAGGCTGAAACACGTCATATTCACTCACATTGTTTTGAACCCCTATAAATATAAACTTTAACATCGACCAAATATCTGATATACATCATACGTTTGCAATAATCTATTTTGATTATTATTTTTCATATTTTCCGAATTACAAAAAGTTAAAAATGATATGTAATGAATGCTTTTCCAATTAATTATTTTATGTAATGCACTTTTTCATAAATTTAATTGTTCATGCATGCAATGTAAATCATAAATTTGAAACTTAAAATCAGTGCATGATATTATATAGAGAATATTGGTTCATGGACAAAACTCCAAATCCAAGTCGAGCACTTACTTTTGAATACAAAGTTTCAAAAAGTCGTTCCTTAATGTTATTCAGATTTATGTGTTTTATACCATCTTGCTATGTAAATGTCTATAAATAATTAATAAAACATCGTTCGTCAAATCCAATTGGGATTTATACACGAGTAAAACATCAACACAAGCCTGCAAGATTTTAATGACATTTGAGCAACATTTAAATGCCACCATCGCTAGTGCGGATGACATTTGTCGATCAGTTCGGAAAAAAACCATCAAGACTCATAAAAATTAGATAAAACTAGGTCGTCGTGGAATATAAAGGTTTCATCGTATCGAACCAAAATGTCATCATGCAACCTTTCAGGAGACACAACTTATATTCACTGCAATTTATTCAATATTTCGCACATTAAAGACGAAATATAATTCGATTGCAAATGCGGATGCGCCGGGTGGCATTGAAATTAATTTGTTTAACGAACGCGCATAGATTGCGCCCGGGTACACCAAAATGCAAACGTAATTGACAGAGTCGTGATTAATCAATGCCAGGCTGCGCTTGTCGTGGAAGCCTGAGATACAAGTAGAGTTAATTCGACATGAGCGCGGACGGAGGCAACGACATTTATGCTTTCATTAATAAAGCGTGAAAAACGTTTCAGGCTGAATTAAAACCGGAAAGTTCTTTGCGGAAACGGTGCAAGCCCATTACATGCGCGTTAATGAAAAAAGACTCGTGAAAAGTGCTTTTCGAGAGCAATTTGTGTAATTCAATCTAAGTACAACTGTAACAATACTATGCGAAATTTTCAATTTTCCGCTACCACTAGCAAATGTTACATGTTCCATTTCCTGCAACATTTTTATTAGGTTTGTTTGTTTCATTTTCGATTTCCAATTTTCCCCCGCATTATTGTAAAGGATTTGCTGTCGGGCCGTGACTTTCCCGCGAGGGTTTTAGTTACAGCTGGGTGCTGTGCTACGGCAAATCCCATAAACCGAATACACAAATGTGTTGCTACACAAGACGTAAAATGCTAGTGGTGAGGAATTACGAGCGTGTTGCAGGCGAGCGAATAAGCAATTTTTCCGAGACCCAAATATGACACACAAGACGCCGTCGCCGCTGCCACACCGAGCCGCGCAGAATGTATGAGACGTGTAACCGTGCGTGACATGTTCGGTGTATGCGTTTTATTTCTGTTTGTTTATTCTCAACAGACTACAATTTCTGCGCCTGCTTTTTTCTGCGAAACACGAAAATA
Source organism: Atheta pasadenae (assembly GCA_030264155.1). NCBI lineage: Eukaryota > Metazoa > Arthropoda > Insecta > Coleoptera > Staphylinidae > Atheta > Atheta pasadenae. The sequence continues at coordinate 33,011 of JARJDS010041873.1, forward strand.
CTAATCGAGGCGCGCACTTTCGCAAATCTGAATTTTAACGACTTTTGGCCTGGCAGCTTTCGAAAATCCTCTTGACTGGCAATGGCGGCGCACTTGTGCCCACTTCGCTTCTTTTGTGTCGAGGGCTTGCAGCCTCTTCGTGTTTAAAGCCTTCGTCGTAAAACTCTTTTTGAGCCGATAGTGATGCGCGCGATCGATGAGTGGGCACACCACGAGCGCCCAGCGTTTCAAGGACGATACACATTAAAGATGCTTTGCACAAAACGAATCCAGGTTGCACAAGAAAAAGAGGTCAGCAGAAGTCGGCCGCAGCAATTCTTCAGCATTTTTGCATTTATCAAGTGGCATTTCGGCGACATCATCGCTATGACGCTTGTTTACATTTCCACGTCTCGCAATTCCTTCGCAATTCCTTCGACCGTGCAGATGCGACAGATGCAAAGCAAACATTGACGACGCGCTGTCTTGTCTTCCGCGCGTGTTTACCCAACGTTTTCACCCAGTTTTCACCCACCTAAAGCCACAGCCGAGTTGTTTACGGATGAATGAAAACACAACACAAATATGCCCAAAAATCAACACTAAATTGCAATTTCAGCAAATGGGAATTTGAAATTCTACCTGGTCGTACATTTTTTTGCTAGCTTTACTTGCTGTTGGGCGTTAAATTTAAATATTGATGCGCGCTAGGAGTTGTTGGTATTTTATGTGTAGGTGGAAATATTTATGATTCCGGTTAAAAAGCCGACCCGACCTATGCTATTAGACTTATCGCCACCGTTGCACCATAAATAACCGTGCGGAAACTACGCGAATTAAATATATTTCCAAACATCAGTGAATGTTTGGCCAGTCATATCACAATTTTTGCCAAAGATTTGCTATATTAACAAATTATATAGATGTAAGTAACCTTTCACTGTTCGTGTCTGATGGCTTGTTAAATGGTATATCTTCGTGATCATTCATCGGTGTTGCTGCTGTTGTTGTTGTTGGAGTATAATCCTGACCAATCGAAGATGCCGTCATCTATATACCCTCGCCGTTCGAACAAATCCTTGAAGAGACTGCGACAATACTCGTAGTCGGGCGTCTCAAAGAAGTCCAGCTTGCGGACGTATCGCATGTAGGTAGCCATCTCCTCTGGGTGGCCTTCGCAGAGCAAATCAATGGGGGTGGTTCGCTTAGTGTCACCGATTTTTTGATATCTGCCGACGATAAACAATTGCTACAAATCAGTACCCAGTAAACAACAGTATCACTAAACGACGAATACCTTTCTTTGAGGGTGTCTGCTTTGAGGCCCTGCCAGGGTAATGATCCTCGCAGGAAGTACATATACATGTGTCCAAGGGCTTCCAGATCGTCACGCCGCGACTGTTCACGGCCCATATGCGTATTGATACTCATGTATCTCGCAGTTCCTGCAAGACGACGGTTTATGAGCTCACCTGATCAGCGCTCTTGACTTCAACAAACCCACCTGTCAACGATTTGTGCTCCCGGTAGGGGATGTGTTTATTCCTATCTTTGTCAATATATTCCTTGGCTAAGCCAAAGTCGATAATGTGGATCATTCTCTCCTTGCTGTTTTTGTTCCGTCCGATAAGGAAGTTTTCGGGTTTTACGTCACGGAAAATTAGCCGCCGGCTGTGCACAAATTCGATGCGTTCTAGTGTCTGGTCGGCGATCATCAACACGGTCTTCAGGCGGAAATGGCGATTGCACAGGTTGAAAAGGTCCTCCAAGCTGGGACCTAGCAGCTCCATTACTAGAGCGTTGTACCGCCCGCCGCAGATGCCCATGTGGAAAATCTTGGGCACACCTGCGCAATGGTTTGGGTAGCGAAGGTACCAAACCGGGAAGAAAACTAAAATACGCACCTTCTTTAGCTCCTAGCATCTTGTAGAACCGATACTCAAGATGCAGCTGAGGCGCTTTGGTCTTCATGGGTTCCATCTTAATGGCAACGTGCTCGTTCGAGAAGATGTTTTTCCCGAGGCGCAACTCACCGAAATTTCCACTGCCAATCTTTTTGCCGACCTTGTAGTTGGCGCCGACCATTAGCGTGGTCGCGTTTATTGAAGACGCTTTTTCTTCCACCATTTTTTGAATTTGAACGATTGTTTTATTGGAGAATGTAAATCTACTATTCTGCAACAATGAGACGCAGCCTAATGCAACTAGGGGCCCAAACCGGATGTGAAATTGGGGTGCACTGTGAGCGCTTACCAATTTTTTGAGGGTCTTGTTGAGAGTAAAATGGTAAAATATGCTATTTCTGTTTGTGTCCGTTTTACTTCTCCAAAAAGGCATTGCACACACTGAAAGACAAGAAGAATCGATTTATGGTAAGCGTATGGTAATCTGCGCGGCAGCGGCGCTGGCGGTACGCTTACGATTCATTTAAGAAGCCGGGCGGTTTCGTGCATCCTGAGCGCCGGACAGCACCGGCGCTTATCCGCATCGATGACGGCCGATGTCTTCACGGGCGGCGTGGAGCGGCGTGGCGCGGCTCCTGCAAAGCGTGGCGACGTGCGCCGCACCGCTGTGCGGCTGAACGAATGCGGATGCTGTGCGCCTCCTGATTTACCCTCCCGGTATGCTGCCCGCCGTGGCGGCGGTCTAACAGTTTCACGAAGAGAAAGAAGCAAGTACGTGAGATGGGGATCACTGACAATTTGGAGCGGCCTGTCACGTGCGAGTGCGGTCGCGAATGTTGGCGCGATATGCGAGTGACTGTCTGACATTGACACACGTGCTCGCAGGCATTTTGTTTCTTAAAAGTTTGAAGGATGTTGTCGCCATGCCAAAATAGTAAACAAATGAGTATTTATAGATTTCGTCCGGCCTGGCCTGAACTTGAACTAGCGCGCTAGATGTGTGTGCTGAATTGGTCGAGCACTCGGCGGAAAATACCACGCAGTTCTGCAACTGCCGCCAATTGCGCCCTGGGATGTGCGAATATGTGTGTATGTGCTCAGCCATTAATCAAGCCGGCACTCTGCGCACCCCAACCCGCTTTCATTCTTCCTCGAGCTCGAGTTCTTCAAAGCAAGCACGCGATTTATATGAACGCGTGAATGCCATGTGCACACGCTTCCTCGCCCACCTCCGCCGATATTATATACACATATTTAATAGAATTGAAATATATAAGATTGCATTTCCGTTTGTTGCAGTTCCCTTGTCGATGGTGATGAATTCTCCCGGCATTTTGATTCCGAACGCTCTGGACGAAGAACTGCGGGACAACAACTTAGACGATGACTTTACGACTCATCCCCTAGAGAGACTCAGTTCGGCAGCCACTTGTCTCGTCGCCGGCGTGGAATACACACATGGCCAGCAGGTATTGAAAGAATGCAAATCGTTAAAAACAAAGCTCAAACTTTTCCAGCAACGCGCTCAAGATTGTTAAAAATGTAAAATCCGTAATTAATTAAAAACTCCTACCCTCGTTTAGTTAACGATCTTTCTTTGGAAAAAAAGTTTGCGACGCAGTGCTCTGTCGTTTATCTACGGGCGCTCGCTGTGCGCCAGCCTTTATCTAATTGCGTAATTACCTGCTGACACGTTTTGCAAAATTAAGCAATTTCCTAATGGCCCATCGTAAAACGCAATTCCGGTTCGATGCACCGTTGCGGGCGCGCATCTTTCAATTTGTGCCAAGTATCCTCTTCACTTGGTGGATGCTAGCGTGCCGTCTGCTGTGATCTTTGCAGATATATCCGTCGCGCGCATAATTGGATAGATCATGCCAGTCGGCATGGCAGTGGTGGCGGCAACCGCGCACGCCTGCATGTCAATAACACGCGAATAATGTCAATGATGTAATGCGCAAACGGGCGTGTAATGAAATTTCAATCGTGTTTGCTTCATGATTGGACATAATTGTTTGATCGATTCGCGCCGGAAAAATGAGCGTTTGAATTATTTGTGGTGCAGTACAAGCACTCTCACCCCATGTTTTGTGGCTGCGCTCCGCCGTCTCCTTTGTCTTACTAAATCTTCGACTTTGATAATTAGTTTAGTTAGTCGATGTTATTATAACGTTCGCAGAGGTTACTCGGATAAATTTAGGTCAGTATGGACAATATACAGCGCTCGTGCACAGTTTTGGTATTGGGTTAGTTAACACCGCCGGTGTCCTTCAAGTTTGCACACCCTTCCCTCAGTTTCGACTTTGCAAAGCGTGACTTGCACAGATTAAGGCGTTAGGCCTCTCTAGAGGCCGCAAAAAGGCTTTCTCTGGATGTTTTCAGAAATACTACAAAATAAAAATGAATTTTTATGTGACAAACAACTTCTGCAATTAAAGTATTGTTTAAGCAAAAACCAATTTTTAATAACCCTTTAAGTATGCGGCCAAAGAAATTAATCACCGCGTCGAACTGCGGAGGGTAGGCACAATTGCATGTGGAATACAATGCAATTTTGTACACTGTGAATAAGAATTGCAAGACCTAATAAAATAAGGAAGTACCAGCATCGCGTGCGCCGCCCAACAATAACTAATAGTCCTTTGGAAATGATTCGAAATTGCATTCTACTCCGGCGTGGCGTAAATCAAAAACACGGGCGTAAACATCATTTACAATTCTAGTTTGCGTAGCAGAATAAACAGACAAGTAGACAAGTAGAAAGTAAATTCAACTTAAATAAACTAAAATCTGCACGGAATACTTAGACGGCGGTTATTACAAAATATAAGTTAAACTCTTTAAAGTTAAACTTCTAAAGCGTCTTCGCGCCAGCACCAGCGCTGGCGCAGGATAAACGCGAATGAATAAAAAACAAATTATATTAGCTTTAAACTAAAGGTACACGCAGTTGGGGCTCCAGCAGGGCGCACAAGCAGGACGATAGCGGGGGCGCAGATGGCACGCGCGCGACGAGGACGCACCGCAATCCTCCACATCGTTTCGTTCCGCGGTGACGGTGTTTTAATTAAAACGCAAAACGCCGGCCGAATGAAGGGCTTTGCGTTGCGCCCGCCGACCGCCGCGGCCGCGGAGCACTTGCCGGATGAAAAGCCGCTCTTCTCTTCCATTTCCATTTATTATATATATATAACAAAAAAAACAACTATTACGGCAAGCATATTGTTTGATTTACCGCCGCAGCAAGGACACTTCTGGCTCAACTTTTTAATTAGGAACGATAGCAACGATAATTAATGTTCTTTAATGTTACTGGGAACGCTTTGTCAGTACATACCGATACATCTCGATTCGTAATTAAAATCGTTGGTTATTTGCTAGCGAACGAATTAGCGCCGGCCGCAAAACGCCGAACACAAACCGATTAGTAATTGTTTGCCTTTGCCGCAGAGCCGCGCCGGCCATCATTCAGCATTACGTACCATAAACAGGTTCAAGGAATAAATATTTTGCCGCACGAAAAGGGCGGTAATGTCCGGGAAAATTAACGATTGCTGTCGCGATGAGTGTATGATGATTATTAGGCGGCGGCGACGACAAGCCGAGCGCGACGCTGCTGCTGCTGCCGCCTCCACGGACGCACCGGACAGTTTGAATAATGCCTTCGGAAATTAAAGTTTCCATTGTTATTCCGCATGCGTATTTTGTTCGTTGTTTATTATTCATTTACCCTCATGCCTGTTTTTACGTTTTAGTGGTTTTTTACGGAATGAAATGAAACAATTGTAGACCAAATATTAATTCGGTCTGTGTGAAAACACGGATCAATACAAAAGTCAATCATAAAGAACTTCTGGTCCACGCGGCGGGCTCAATTAACAATGCCAAGCACACTTGCTTGCTCCGACAAAAACGCTTTTCCTGAATAACTCGGCAAGTTGACCGGTGTCGGGTGTCGGTGCCGTCGTAAATGCGAAATAAAGCGCAAAACGTAAAACAACGCATAAAACGTGCGAGACGCGCCGCGCGATAACCGCCGATGTCATAAGTTTGCCCCGTCCGGCGTCACAATGGAGACCCACGACCGCCCCCCTTCGAACTGCTCCTGCTCGTTAAGTGCCTGCAGAGATGCGAGTGCGCCCGACGTCAGAGTTTGGCTGCTATGAACGACGAAAATGTAATTAAAGTGCACTCCATTGTTTGCATATTAAATACCAAAATACCAAAACTTCAGCGAGTGAGTCAGTCAATTTATGTTTGTACTTTTTGAAGATTTATCGCGATTTGTGCCGAAAGAAAAACGGGAATGTTTACGCAAGGCCGCAAAACATGTTAGGGGTGTGCGCTTGGCATTAGTCAGGTTTGTAAAGATGTGGCTTTGTTGAAAGAGGCTTTTAAGGATAATATAAAGGATTATCACAACGTGCAACACCCCGTCTCGCCGCAGTTGCAATTACAAGAAGAACACTTGGGTAAATCGCAAGAGAAAGAGGACGAATGAAAAATGAGTCTCGGCTAATGAGGGACGCCAGCGACGTACTTGAAAAACTCTCGTGGTGAACACTTGCGCGCTGCAATTGCTGGAACTGCCGTGGAAGAATATAAAACGCGCCCAATTTGTCGCTGCCTGCCCGCGCGCTGGGATTATTTATTAAATTTCAAATGCGTACTTTGTCACACCGAATTTCTCATTGCTGACTGCGCCATGATTTATTTCCGATTTGCAACACCTCGCCGAACAATGCGAAATTAGACATGTAAAAAGGTCAGAAAACAGCGCAAGCCGTCAAATTCAATGAATCAAACGGCCGCTCAAGAAATTTGCGGAGAGCTGACGAGCTGCAAAGAGACGCGAACCGAAAAACCGTTCGATGGGGGGAAACTTAACGATTAAACATTCCGGCCGCGCATTGACTGCCGCTACAGCCGCCCTCGCCCTCCTGTTTGCGTGTCTAATGAGGCATGTCGGCGCTGATATCGAACCTGGAATACCTTTCCGCTAATACTTTTCGCCTCGCAAAATTCGAATATTAAAGGCAATCGTAAAATAGAAATACGGAGCAAATGCCATTTAAACTTAATCTTGTGAACTGCGGAATCAAATAAAGTTTAAAAAATCGATAAGATATCTATGTAATTAAGAAGCGATGCCTGGGCGCGCTTTTGTACATTTTCGAACGAATGCGGAACTGTGCAAACTGACCAGTCCAATTTTGTACATTTCTTCAACATGGTTATAACAATCTTGAGAGTTAGAAAACTTTTATATGAACTTTAAAAAATACTAATTAATGATAAGATTTTCATCAACAATGGCGCCGTTATGTAGACAACGGTAAAACATTTCCACAAGTATGAACGTTAAAACATATTTATTGCGGCTAATATTTAACGTCGCAAAAAAACCGTTTTAAATTATCCCGACGTTTTGTTTTGCTTTGCGCCATTTGCAAATTGAAAAAGCACACGTGTGTGAACTTGGATTAAATCCACCTGGTGAATTTACAATGGCTGAAAGTTATACAGATTAAAGTAGCACTAACGCATTTTAGCGAATCGCATTCGAAAACGTTTGCAAATGGCGAGCGCAAAATTCGCAGGCGAGCGCATCGACAAAGCGAGTGCAGTTTATTTCTGCTTTTGAGTATTTTTTAAATCTACCCGCGCCTTTCTCACCCCCCGTCGCCCATTTCGGCTCCATTCAAATTCAGATTCGTTTCGTGTAGTGCTGATTTTTTCCGACGCAGTTTGTCATGCGAAACGTTGATTACGTAAAGAAAACATATTTCGCTGAGGTCGTTCGCGTACATGTTGCGAGCATTATTTTCTCATCTTTCGTTGCATAAACAGCGCTGATGAAAATTGCATTTTAATGCTGAAGATAAAAAGTGCCAACAATAAATTTACAACTTCACTTAAAATATCGCTTTCAAGTCAAACTCGCTCACTTTTCAATGTTTCAGTTTGCCGCCCGCGCGTAATGCATAAAATGTATCCACTTCAAGTTTATTATGTAAACTACTCAATTTTCTTCAATTTTTCGCAATTTTCTGCACGATTTTCCTCTCACGTCCGCCCGGAGCGATAATATCCGCGACGATGCGCGACTTGCATAACAAATATCTATTTTGAAAATGAAAAACGAAAATGGATAACGATCACACAATCACATTTCGTTACAGATTTATCGCAAAGACCAATGCGAGTTCTGCTTGTGCCTGGATGGTGAGATGTTTTGTTGGTGGCAGGACTGCCCGCCGACGTTGGAAGGCCCCTGCAAAGAGCGTGGTCCATTCACACCGTGTCGTAAGTAATGCGCTCTTTTTGTGGGCGCTCATGTTCACCGTTTGTCCTACTGCAGAAAACGGAGCGAAGCCGGCACCGCCGCCGCCGTCGTCCCCATCTGGTATGCGCAACCCAGCAGCCGCACTTGCTCCAACCGGCAAGTCGTCGCCGCCGCAAGACGCGTCTGCAGCTTCCACCTCAACTGACGTGGTAATCGTGACGCAAAACATCGCCGAGAGTGGGAGCGACGACCCGCTGGTGGGCGCGAGCGAGACCGCCGACGGCGGCGAGGGATCGACGGATGCCACATCCACCGACGGCGGCGATGAACACGACTTACATGACCCTGAGCGAACTTCCACCGACGCGCCCAAGATCTGCACCGTTATGGGTATGTTAAACCGGGCGCATTAATAGAACAATTACGAAATTACAATTTAATATCGCGATTACCACCTTTCAGGGCGGCAGTACATCGTCGGCGAGCGCCTGCCGCACACCACCGGCAACTGCGTTGAGTGCATCTGTGGACGAGGCGCCCAGATTACTTGCTCGCCACACCAGTGTGCATCGGGCGACGACGACGTCGACGAGATCAACGACTATCGGCCGCCTGGTCTGCGCGCCGCGCAACCCGACGTCTTCTAAGCCGCCACCACCCCCGACGCGCCATAATCAAAAACAGCGAACAAACCGAAGCAACGCGAAGCAACGTAGACCGGCATAAGTTTCATAGTTTTTACAATAGCTGAATATTTTCATTTTACACCGAAACTTTTGCATATCAAACATTAGCATATCCAGGGCGGGCAAATAAAGTAGCAACAGACGATGGAACCGTTTAAAAGATTGGCACAATGAAGTATCGACATATAAAGAAAAAGTTATTACTCAAAAAGGCAAAAAATCGAACGGAACACAGACTTGGAAGTACTCCAGGGGAAAAACTTGCGCGGATTAACGGAAGGAAAACGATGGAGAAGACGAGAAAAGAAACGATTGAATTGATTTTACGTTCTTTTTTCTTTTTGTTTCCTTCTTGATCGAATTCGTATTTTAAGATGTGTTGTATTGGAATTTAAGTTTTTTCTCTGGATTTATCTGCGGATTTGCCTTCAAGGGTCGCCGTACAAAAAGAGGATGAATTTCGGTTTTGAAATGATATTGTACAAGTTTGGAAATAAAACGAAATGGAACGTGTTTCAACTTGTTCCGTAGAATACAGAGGAAAGAAATAAAACAAAATGTAATAGTAACTTAACAAACATTACATTTTCCTGTGTGTGTCTTAATCAAATCATCATATTCATGTACCAATTTAGTACCAAATAAGTAGGTGTAAGAAACATGTTTCGGGACTGTTTTCAGATAAGTAGTTACTGTTCGAATCTCTCGTAAACTCTGTAAAAAAGTATGTACGTACGCCTAGTGAAAATTTTATAGAGATTTTTACCGTGAATCTAGACGAGAAACACATGAATTCAATGTCAGACCAAAAGAAATCAACAAAGAAATCACAATATTGTTATATGAATACAAAATAAATGAATAATTAGCATAAGCAACCTTTGCAACTTCTCTTGACAAAACAATAAATTAATATTCGTGGGAAAATGAAACGCAGGTAGCTGAACGAAACTTGATGTGTTTTTGTCCTCGTTTCCGTTTGTCGTTTCTATTGTATCCTTCGTTACTCTATAATTTCGTCAAGAAAAAGAAACACGTGCACACAAAAAGAACGAATGACAATAATTTACAAGTATTACTCGCATTTTCTCCTATCATTCAATCAGCTGGGGACAAAAACACGTTGGACGTTATGAGATGAATAAATATATATTTATTGATTCATGTATTAATTGAAATAATAGTGAAATAAGCTTATATGATTGATGTAGAACTCGAAAAAATCAACTTTTGGAACCAAAAGGTGTAAAACTTTTATGTAAACAACCTGTACAAATCTAATAAAAACAATATGAAATCATTGAAATCAAAACAATTTGTCGTTTTTTGTGTAAAATCAAGCTAGCTTAGAAAACAATGAAAAAACATGGAATTAGAGGGCGTTAGCATCGCAAACAAAAACTGAAGTCCAGTGGACAGCAGCAAATTTTGTCTCCTACACGTAGACATGTTCGCTAAAGCCTAGGCTTGAAGAAACCGACTATTAATGGCAAGACACCCAGCTCACCATTGCTCATAGTAAGTAAATCCCATCCATCGTTAATTGCAGCTGCATGAATAAATATCTTTATCAATTTTCTTGCTTTATATAGACGTTGAATGAAGTATGAAGTAAACGTCATAGTTGAACCAATCACTTCATTTGATTCTCTACATTTACCTTTACGTAGTTCGTATACAATTGTATTTTGCTGCAAATTTGGGAGTTCACAAGCTTCAATGGCGCGTATTTAACCAACCGATGAGTTTCCATCCCACTGATATCACGCTCTGTGCCGAGCCCCAGAGCATCGGGTCCAACCGCAAGTTACTTAGGTTTTCAAAGCTGTCTGAGGAACAAGCTCAGCGTCAGATGCAATGCAGATCTAAGCTGAGGCGATCGTCCTTGTGTAGTCCACGTAGCATTCAAGCAAGTATCGGCAACACTTTCCTTTTTGCACCGGGCAACGCCAACAGCACGTCGTGCATCATTGACCCCCTGAACTCGATGAACTCGTTGCACTCCTTACTGGTGCGCAGTGGTAGTATGAAAAATCTGAACATGGATGATGCGGTCCAGTTGACTGAAGCATGGGCTGCTAATGTTGATTCGTCCTCCATTAACCGACGGGGTTCCACTCAATCGCAGCCAAGCGTACCCACCCAGTCCAATCAACTCAACCCTACAACTGCTTCCCATGTCGAGACCCGCACGGTCAGTTCCCTCTACGTTGCAGCGCAGGAGGACTATGACGATAATTACCAGCTTTACCAGCATTCTTTCGATGGCGATCTGCCCACTGGTAAAGACGGCGATCACTATGTAGCGACGGCTAATTCAAAGGATTGTGTTATAAACGTTTTGTACGATGACGCTGTGACCAAGAAGGCAGCGAACAAAAAGTCGGGGTCCAAACAGTCCATCAGTGACATGTCCAGTGATTCAGTGGTGCTTGAATCGGGATATAAGTCTAACAATAGCAGCTGCACCATGACGCCAATGAGTCGCGAGGCGGAGGAAGTCCTAAGTCCAGCTACAAGATGCGTTGAACTGGTCAGCAGTACTCCTACGAGAATGCCTCCCAAAGTGGTCAAAGCTTGCATCTCTGAAGTGTATCCCATATGCAGACCTTATCTGCCCACAGCATCGGCAAGTGGGACCGACAGCGTGGCCACCAGCAGCGCCGATGACTCATCAGAACAAATCTCAAAGTTGATTGTTGACCTCATTGGTCCTGATTCCCGCGTGGGAAAACTTATTTTCCAGTCGTGCTCCGCCGAGCAAGATGTGGACTGCATCTATGAAGAGATCAAGCAGTGCGTGCAAGCAGAATTGCAAATGGAGGACAAGCTGGCTAGTTTCTTTCGGAAGCATATCTCATCAACCACTGCGCCTCCTGCCATCAGTAATAGCGCTGTAAGCATGGGCGCTGTCGCCAAGTACGACTCGTTGCAGCACATCGACGACACGCTCGTCTTCGTCAAGGAGCATTTGAAACAAATTCGCTCCGATTTCAACGAGTTTAAGGAGCACAGCTACAAGAAGATTGACTCAAAGGTCAGCTACACGGAATTCTCCGACACCACGGTAGTGATGCGCGATAAAATGATCTACCTGGAACGAAAACTCTTCAACGAGCATCGCATTATGCGACAAGATATCCGCAACTTTCGCGAAAAGATCAATTGTCTAGAGAACGAGGCCGCCTGTGGGCTAAGAAATATCCCGATTTGGCCATTCCTTGCGTTTATTGGCACCTACTCGCTGATCAATTTTGGACGGCGTTAAGTAACCTGAGCATGAGATGTCACTTAACAATTCACCGAATTGTCAGTACTTGTGACAACAAAAGATATGCCATCATCAAATAGAATTCGGTGAAATTCGGTTTTTTATTTAGGACATGTGTAGGCAAATTTTGCATTTTTAATTTTGATATTTTTGTAATGAATTTTGAGACTTGTATATCTAGAAAAAAAACAAATTGTTGTAGGTAATCTGATTAAATTTACTGCGAACATATCATGTTGTTTTCTTTATTGTTTGGCGAAATTCAAAAATAACATTTTCATCGATTTAGGTACATGCTGCGCCACCTATGGTTATATATTGCAAGCGTAAACTGGTCGACCTTCAGTTGTTCTTGGTGCAAGAAAACTGAAGAGAACGAAGCAGAGCGAACTTCAGCCAGCTGTTCGTTGTGTTTGCTTACCACAGCTTACCACTTGGTGTGGATGGGTTTGGTGTGGTTTGTGCCACACGAGCGCTGGTTCGTTTCGTAGAGATCGAAGCGAACGCAAACATGACTTGCACATTTCGCGGGTATACTCCTAGACCCAGCACGCTAATGGAATATCATTTTAACGCATCGACCGAGGACGCGACGCGACTCCGAAACGTAATATCAAAAGTGACTTGTTTGTGTGCGTGCGTTTAATACAATTTTTAAGTAAACGCATGATTCACCTTAGAATACATCTTGCTATGCGATGTGACTAACTGGAATACAAGTGTTGTAATCAGTACTGAGAAAATCATTAAGAAAGAAGGGAGCTTGGAAACGAATCCACGATGCCGAACGAACTACGAAGGGAACGAAAAAATTCAGTAAGTCATACAAGTTGCAGAAACAGAAAACAAATGAAATTCCTTTCATGCATGCACTACGAAAATAATGCACGAAATTACATTGTTTATCAAAAGTCACAATTCATGCACGACATCAATTTCAATTAAATAAACTAAAATACATAAGATAAAGTCATATCTTTATAACTATGATTGTTTTTTTTTTATATATATATTTCTGATGTAAACATGTGTGCTACGCCTGACTTAAATAGGTGTATATTGAGTTGCATACGTTGAATCGAAATTTATGTTTTAGGCACCGCTGTCGCCAAGTCCCATTCTCGACATCTCCGATGACGAGTTGGTGTCAATATCGGTTCGAGACCTAAACCGCCAGCTGAAGATGCGCGGTTTGTCTAAAGATGAGATCGTGAAGATGAAGCAGCGACGTCGCACGCTTAAAAATCGCGGGTATGCAGCCTCCTGCCGCATTAAGCGTATCGAACAAAAGGATGAGCTAGAGAACGAAAAGAGTCAAGAATGGCGCGACATGGAGATGATGGCCGACGACAACGAACATCTGAAGGAAGAGATCAATGCTGTGCGCATCAAGTACGAGGCGTTGAAAAAGTTCGCAGCTGCAAATAAAATTCCATTGCCACAGAATTTAGAAACAATTTGATAACAAAAGTTTTGCAATGCATTTTAATACTGTAATTAAAGTTTTAGTTTGTTTGATTAGGGATAGATATAAAGTATTTCTTTAAATCCGTTATTGTGTAATGGCCGAAAGGAATGCATTTTTTTTCATTTCGCTCGCCATAAAAGGAATTAAATGATTTGAAAATGTTTTAGAATCGATTAACGTGAATTACAAATATGTTTTCAATAATTGCGGCGGCATAATGCAACACGAGCATAAAATGGGTTTATAATTTGAGATTAATGTCAACTTTTCCTTATCTTAATACCACCAAGCCTTTTACTGCCGAACTTTTCCTCGTACGAACTGCAACAAACACGGCAATTATTTTTATTTTCATTTTTACGCTGCGAGTATAAATTGTTGACTAATTGCTAGAAGTTGGTTTTTATTTTCAAGGAAAGTTGCCTTTATTTGTTATTTGCCTTTAGTCGGCCGAGGCTCGTTGTCCCGTGCGTATTTATGTAGCGTGGTGGATTGCCGGCGACCGATTTTCCTCAAGGATTCAACCGTCGCGCGCTCGTTTTAGGGCAATTTAACTAGATTACCATCTGTTTGTATCTCGCTCGTCCTGCGCCAATGAACGATTGAACGTCGATTTTAATACGCTGGCACACTACGAAGATAACGCGATAATAATTTTTAACTTGTGGTTATATATACGGGTTTTAAAACTTGGTGCGATTCAGTCGCGGCTCTTTTTAGTGGTACGGAGGTGTCTGGTTTGGGGCTTATCATTTTTGCGCGCCAAAGCCCGACATACCAGTTTCAGCGAGTTATAATTCGGTTTTATTACGCCATGACAAAGTAAAACTTTAGTTCGGAATCTTTTTTTAGTGGCGTTTACTGTAATTTCAAAAAATGGACGAGAACATCAAAAAGGATTCGTTGGCAAGTCTTATTTTTTTTAAACTTTTCAACCTTGTATACACTATTTTCATTTGTTGCATTCTTCACAGTCTGCGTTCGATAATGTAGCATTTGACTACGACGGCATTGAAACAGCAAACAACAAAGAAAATGGTCACTCGAACGGTACCAATGGTCATACGGATCTTCCTGCTGTTGAAAATGGTGACTCTGCAGGTGGAGACGAGCGTGGTCAATGGGGAGGCGGTTTAGAGTTTTTGATGTCTTGTATCGCAATGTCAGTAGGTCTGGGTAACATTTGGCGATTTCCTTTCACGGCATACGAAAATGGTGGAGGCGCTTTCCTAATTCCTTACATCATCATGTTGTTACTAATCGGACGTCCAGTTTATTATCTTGAGATGTGTCTAGGCCAGTTCACGAGTCGCGCAAATGTTAAAACTTTTGAAGCTTTGGCACCTTGCCTCAAAGGCGTGGGTTATGGTCAAACAGTCGGGTCAATCTGCGTTGCGACCTATTACTGTTCCCTTATGGCAATCACTTTGTTCTACTTTCTAAATTCGTTCACTGGTGATTTACCGTGGGCTTCCTGTAGGGATGAATGGGTCGAAGGTGACATCCAATGCATCCCTTCGAAAGATATTATCAATATTTCGGGGTTAGCTAAAGAAGCGATCAGTTCCAGCGAATTGTACTTCAAGTATGTTGTGTATCCACTGTAAAATACATAATCAACAACTTACAATTTTGATACAGGAAAGAAGTTTTACAAGAATACACTGACATTTCACATGGAATTGGCGTGCCAGAATGGAGACTGACATTATGTTTGCTGGCCTCCTGGATTCCTACATTTGCGGTTTCAATGAATGGAGTCCAGAGTTCCGGAAAAGCTGCATATTTCCTTGCTTTGTTTCCCTATGTAATAATGATAGCTTTATTGGTGCGTTCCGTGACTCTAGAAGGCGCCGGCGAAGGGATTCTTTACTTCATCGAACCCGATTGGGCCAAACTAGCTGAAGCAAAAGTTTGGTATTCGGCAGTTACTCAATGCTTCTTTTCCTTAAACATTGGTTTTGGAAGTTTGGTTATGTACTCATCGTACAATGATTTCCATCACAACATTTACAGGTATTTAGTATCTGATGACATATATCGTTTGTTTAAAAGGTGTATTCATAACTTAGGGATGCATTAGTAGTATCTTTCATGGATACTTTCACGTCGATATTGGCTGGAACAACTATTTTCGGGATTTTGGGTAACTTGGCTCATAAACAAAATGTCAAAGTTAGCGATGTCATCAATTCAGGCGGCACGGGACTGGCATTTATTTCTTATCCTGAAGCAATCGCTAAATTTGATTCAGTCCCTTGGGTAAGTGTGCAATAATCGTTCGAGTGAGCACAATTTGGATTGGTTGGTGGCAATCACATTTTTATTTCAACAGTTATTCGCCTTATTGTTCTTTGCAATGCTTTTCATACTGGGCGTGGGCAGCTTAATTGCATTGCAAGGAAGCGCATTTACTGTTATTTTGGATCACTTTCCTCACTGGAAAAAATGGCATGTGTCATTAGGATGCGCGGTTTCCGGGTTTTTAATTGGGTTGATTTATTGCACGCCTGGAGGCCAGTGGATGGTAACACTTGTGGATCACTACAGCGGTAGTTTTATATTTTTCATCTTGGCGACTGTAGAAATCGTTGCCTTGTTTTGGTGGTATGGTAAGTATTACTAGTACTCTTGATCCTGATAAGTACTAAACCTTGCAAACTATTCTAATCCAAAAAGGTTTGGAAAACTTTTGTGACGACATAGAATTCATGCTCAAGCGCAAAGTCGGATGGTATTGGAGGCTAACATGGGGTTTCATTACACCAATTGTGCTAATAGCAATCTTTGTTTATTTTTTGGCTACCATTGAGCGACTTCAGCACGAAAAAAAGGATTTTCCTGATTTAGTGATTGGTACGTAGCAATACGAAACGATTGTCATCAAATTCATTTATGTTTGTGTTTGTAGGATTTGGTTGGGGCATTTTGGGGTTTGCATTGTTGCAGGTTGTCTTTTGGTGGGTTTATTACTTATTACATAAAAGAAAACTTGGTTGTTACACTGCACTCAAGAAGTCGTTGTCGCATGCAAAATGGGGACCTCGAAATCCTGAAATATACAAGGAATGGGTCGAGTACAAAAGAGCTTTGGAAGAACGTCGACGTAAAGTGGATGTACCACGATTCAAGCGTTTATTATACGTTTTCATTGCCAAGGAGTATTATTAGCGCCATATGTTATCTATAATATATTGTTTTATTACTATCAATAAATTATTATGTACAGTTTGAAATATTATAAATTTGAATTTCCCTGCCAAATGCTGTCAACTTGACAGCATGTAACAGAAGTTGCCTACGTTGCCAGTGATGGCGCCGTGGCAGAGGCAACATTAGGTGACATTAGGCAGCATGCTGTCAATCAACGAACGCGTACGATACCCACAACTACAGACATTAGAGTAACAACAAATTACCATGCGTGCAGTTAAATTGCGTTTATCCATAATCAATCAACAATGCTAATTAGGTGACTTAGCATCAACATCATATCAAGAAGGCTAGAGGTATGTAGCCACGACATACGACTCACACCCGCTCACCTTAGTTTACACATTTGTTTATCAACACGTTAGCAGTATTAACACTGACGTGTACTTGGCGGTACTGCTCACCCGTAGTGTGTTTCAGAAATTTTGTCCCGCTGGTAATCGGTATGGAGCGCAAGAAGAAAAGAATGGACAAGACCGCGCTCCTGCTGGAGAACGGCGACAGCAACCATGTCAGTGGGAAAACCAGTTTAAAGGGCGACCGGATGAATATCGCTTTGCTGTTCTTCCTGTACACCTTACAGGGAATTCCGCTAGGTCTTTCAGCTGCCATCCCCATGATCCTGCAGAATAGAGGTGTTAGTTATAAGCAGCAGGTGAGTACTATACATATGGTATCTGTGCCACACATTCTCTTGCTGTGACACTTTCCCAGGCAGAATTCAGCTTTGTGAACTGGCCGTTTTCATTAAAACTCATGTGGGCCCCCATTGTGGATTCAATGTATTCCACACGAATCGGCCGACGGAAAACATGGATGGTGCCATCGCAATACTTGCTCGGTGCGTTCATGCTCCTGCTCAGTGTGCACGTCAACACATGGCTTGGCAGCGAGGGGGAAGAGCCGAATATTGGCATCTTGACGATGCTCTTCTTTTCGCTTAATTTTCTTGCGGCCACGCAAGACATCGCTGTTGATGGATGGGCACTTACGATGTTGCGCAAAGAAAACGTCGGCCAAGCGTCCACGTGCAATAGTGTTGGACAAACAGCAGGTTTCTTTCTTAGTTATGTACTCTTTATGGCCTTGGAATGTCCGGACTTTTGTAACGCATATCTACGCAGCGAACCCGCGACAGAAGGACTTGTGACTTTGGCTGGCTTTTTGTTCTTTTGGGGATGGGTGTTCCTCATAACCACAACGATTGTAGCTTTCTTCAAGAAGGAGGAGGAACCAAGCGGCGCGGAATGCCAGGAGGCCGATCGCGATCTGAAAAGTGCCTACAGTTGCCTGTGGAAAATTTTAAAATTAAAGCCCGTACAGATTCTAGTCGTGATTTTACTCACTGCAAAGGTGAGGACTACACAAGTATGCTAGCCGCAACTCATTCATACGTCTTCTTGTTGCTTACATTGCAGATTGGATTCTCTTCCACCGACAGTGTAATGTCTTTAAAGCTGGTGGAAGCGGGAATTCCCAAGGAGCGATTGGGATTAATGGCGGTGCCGCTGATACCTTTGCAGGTTGCGCTACCTCTAATCATCGCTAAGTACACCACTGGTAGGTTGCGCGATTGTTTTCGTTAACCTTGACAACGCTCTATTGTCACGCCAAACTGTCATTCGATTAAAAATCCCACGGTCGTGAAATTATACACAGTGCACGTGCTCAAAATGGCGTTCGACTTGCTGTGGGATGTAAATCCCGAAGTCTTGGATGAGCCTTTCCAAATCCTCAATTCGGATCACGCATTTTTTCTCAGCGGCGCACCTAGTCGACAGACCGACCAGTCTCACGCGTTTACATCTCCGGAACGAGGATTAATGGAGGAGTACTCGAATTGGGCGAACACTTTGCGCAAGCCCTGGCAAGCGGAAGCGCGCTACACATATGTGGAGCAGCGCAGATCCTCGAAACCGCGACGAAAATTTCGAAAGCCAAATCACAGTTCATTTACAAAAAGCAGTAAAGCTGCGGAAGAAGATTACGTGGATAGGGTCGGGAAGTCAGAAATCTGTATTAAGAAACATGCGGCGGCTGCGGTTATAAAACGCGTCCTGCGCGCCGCCGCCGACAAGCAGAAGTACAACCGCTGCAAGACTAAGCTGCAATCCTTGCGCCGCGAAAACCCTCTGCGGCTTCTAAAGAATTTGCAACGCGACGACGCCGCTGCGTTCGACGCTCGCATGGGTTATCAAATCATTTTTCGGCTGACAGGGCCGCAATTTCCTCCCAGAATTGTATACAAAGTATGTCCAAACATCCCTTTCGTCGATCTAAACCAAGAATCGCCGGGTGCGCGTAGCAGTTTCAGCTGGGCGGAGTACCACTGGCGTTTGCGCACGGGCCGGCGCAAACCCAAGGAGCGTACTTCCTTCAGCGGCTTAACATCACGCAAGCAGAGCAAACTGGCGTGGATTTATGATCATTATAAATTTTAAATATTTTCTATTTATAATATTTTTATATGTACATATATAAACGCAGACTTGTTTGTACCTATGTCATGTTTTATTGATGTTTATGCGTTTCTTTCAGGTTCGAAACCGCTAAATATCTATGTGAAAGTCATTCCATATCGGCTGATGTTCGGCTTTGTCGCCGCGTTTCTCGTCTGGGTCACACCAATCTTAGTCACCGATGCACAATCTGGCATCCCTCTTTATTATTATGCGCTAGTGCTCATCTGTTATTCACTGCACCAAGTGTGCGTCTATTGCATGTTTGTAACATGCATGTCGTTCTTTGCGAGGATCAGCGATCCACTCGTAGGCGGCACATATATGACACTTCTGAACACCGTCACAAATCTGGGAGGCAATTGGCCCGCTACGTTGGCTCTCTGGTTCGTCGACAATCTCACGTTCAAGGAGTGCCTAGGAGGTAATTCCAATACAACCGACAATATTTGTAGAGACCACATAGAAGAGGAGGTAATTTAAGCAAACCACTTTTCTCTAATGACGATTGCATATATCCTTCCGATTTTGTTTAGCTCTGTACAAGTAATGACGGCTACTGCTCCACATATCTGGACGGCTACTACGTGGAGACGGTCGCGTGCGCCATCATCGGCACGCTTTGGCTGGCGTGGGCGCGCAAACACATCAACTACGTGCAGATGCTGCCCAACTCCGCCTGGAAGCTTTCCAAGTTCTCCAAAAAGCGCAGCATGCACTAAACGAAACTTTCTATATAACACGTGTGATATATAGCTAGAGGACAGTGATCATTCCAAATGAAGTTGTGGTCCATCTAGTTTTGTATTGTAATTGAATGAAATAGTTAATTGTTAACTAGTAAGTAAAGTTTGTTTTGACCTAGCACAATTGTTTACCACTTGACAGTCAGCAAATGCAAGTACAAACATGTAACAAGCATGTAACATTTAATAAATAATGGTATTGGTTATTTAATTTAAGGATAAGATGTATTTTTATGCGCAACCTAAAATGGGAAAGAAATGAATAAAGAATGTTTGGTTTCATATAATTTATGTACATTAAACATACATAGACTCTTATTTAGCAGTTAACATAAACAACGACTTACTTTAGTTATAATTTATTTTTTACCTTCTTTGTTTTGCACTATTCTGTCGGTGTTTTTTTTTGTTTGAGTGCCTCGTGTGCAATCAACACCTATTGATAATGTGCGTACATTTCCAAGTTTTGTCGAGTCTAGAAGAAGCACATCAATTTTATGGTGTTGAGTCGTGGTACAAGCGACAGCTCCGTGATTATACTTACGGCCAATACTATTGTCTCAAATTGTTCCGCGAAATGTGGCCAATCATGGCAAATCGTCGTCATTGTCGTCGTCCATGATGGCGTTCCTCTCGCTGGGTGTGGAATTTTTTCGCCTCGTCAACATACCTTTGATGTTGGTCCGCGTCGTGCTGCCCCATTTCTCTTTCACTGCTTCCGACGAAGTCATGAGCATCGAATAAGTCGACATGGTTTCTCCTTCTTTGCTGTTATGAATACCATAGAGGAAGTACACTAGCATGCCGAGGATCATCCATACGAAGAAGCGCAGCCAGGTGAGCACGTTCAAATGGATCATGAACTCGATGTTGCATAAAATACTTAATGCCGGAATGAAAGGTACCATCGGCACTTTAAATCGCAATCCCTCTTGGTTCTGGTGGTGCGCTACAATGACCAGCATGCAGCCACCCATTACCAGAATAAAAAATCCCGCCAGTATGATGGTCCACCAGATGCCGCTTTTCAGATCTTTGGAGCTTACCTGCAGGAGCACGCACAGCGCGCCTGAAAAGACAGTAAAGAGCATCACAGCGATGGTCACGGCGCTGCCGGGCTCACAGCCGCCGAGTATTGGGCTGAGCCAGCCGTATTTAAGACGGAGAGTGCCCGCCATGTTGACTACCTCTGAGGGGGTGGTGGGTTCGCTTGTACTCATAGACATCTCGCTGCCCAGGGTCAAAATGCTACGACTAGGGGATAAGGTGGGGCGATAGCGAAGAATAACGACGCTCGCGCTTACAATGGTGTACGCTAGCAATGTACCGATTGACATAAACTCCACGAGTTTCTCAAGGTCAAAGAGCAGAGCGATCAGTGCCGAGCAAAAACCAGATATTATTAGATTGGTAAGTGGTACTTGGGTTTTGCTGTTCACGTCTCCAAGGAAGCCGAAAAGTAGTCCGTCACTGGCCATCGCGTACATACATCTCGGTAGGGAGAACAGGGATCCGAAAAGAGTTGTTGTCATTCCGCAAAGTGCCCCAATACTGACAACATACTTCACCCAATGCATGCCTATACCAGCGAATGCCTCCGGTAACGCCGCGTTGGGATTAATTTGGTTATAAGGTACTAGTAAAGTTAATGCAGCACAGATGAGAATGTAACCCAACGTGACTATGCCCATGGAGAGAACGGTTGCCATTGGAATAGAGAAACTAGGATTTTTGGCTTCCTCCCCGGAAGTAGCGATGCTGTCGAAACCCACAAAGGCATAAAAGCAAGTCGCAGCACCTGCAAGCACTCCACTAAAGCCATATGGCAGAAAACCACCCTTCTGATTGGTCCAATTGTCTTCATTGGCGTAGTACAAACCCACTACTATAATCAGCCCCATCACGATCAAGTTGATGATTGTCAGGAAGCTGTTCACTATAGCGGAGCCTTTTACTCCGATCCCCAGAAGTGAAGCGTACACGATACACACCATAAACGCAAGAACGTCGGGATATTTGCCAAGCAGCTGTTCGTGCATTTCACCAGTTACAGAAAGAGTGGCGTTGGAAATTGCGCCGCCAAAAAGGAAGTCCACATATCCGCTCCATGCTCGAGCAACTGATGCTGCCCCTGAAAACACCCACGAGACATACAACGAATGTCTTTGCGAAGTTGTTTACACTTACCAATCATATGTTCCAACAGAATATTCCAGCCAATTACAAAAGCCCAAAACTCGCCAACGCTGATGTAGGTGTAGACATACGCGGAGCCTGCTTTTGGCAACCTGGTGCCGAATTCTGCGTAACACAAGGCCGACAACAGAGAAGCC
This sequence comes from Atheta pasadenae, assembly GCA_030264155.1. Lineage (NCBI taxonomy): Eukaryota > Metazoa > Arthropoda > Insecta > Coleoptera > Staphylinidae > Atheta > Atheta pasadenae. Next base: position 55,356 of record JARJDS010041873.1, read on the forward strand.
AAGCCTGCCAACAGGAACGAAATGATGATACCTGGCCCGGCAATTTCCTTAGCCACGGTGCCCGTCAACACGTAGATGCCAGCTCCCACCATATGCCCTACACCCAGCAGAGTGATGTCGAACGTGTTCAGGCATCGATTCAGTGGAGTCTCCATCACGTCGGCTGGCAACTGCTTGGTGCGGTTCATCTTGGAGCATATGCCGGACATGACATGCCCCAGGATCATCTTCCTGGAGCCGGGCATCTTTGCGCCAGCCGCGGCACCGCGTGCAACCCAAACCGAAAACCAACAACTCAAGAAGGAGAAAAACGCGACGGCCGCCAAAGGAAAATCTAATGCACGCGCCGACCCTCGCTTGATAACACTGCACGGAGTGCGGGGCGGCCGCACGGAGAATGCGCGCAACGCAGCGCCTCGCACGGCGGAAAGCGGGGCAAGGAAGCAGGAAAATCGATATTGTGAGCACCTACTTTATTTCGAACGTTACAATGTAAATATCAAAAGTGCGGATAGAAGCGTTTCCACAATTCCAAACCGACGATGCGTTTGTTTTTCACATCGTCGAAATTGAATTTGTAGTAGAAGCGAATCTGTTGCAGGGCGCGCAAAGTCCTGAGGCGCTTCGTGGCATCCAACTGCAGCAAGCGCTGCAGCAGATCCATGGATGGTGAGTCCAACTCCACGCTGTCCGGCAGATGCAGATGCTTCGGTTGGGAGATGGGGCTCGGGTCCGGCTCCAGTCGCACGAACTGAAACGCAGAGCAGAACATGCAAATCAATCGAAATGTGACAATTCATAGGAGTGCGTTGAACCCTTTGCCCATCGCGGCAAGCGATGCTCGGTATCCTGTGCTCGTGCAAGTCGTCGCGTAATGATGATGATGGCTTTCTATTTATAGCCGCAAATTGCGAATCGTCTACACGGAGGAAATTGTACCTCCATAGGCGGTAGTTAGAGGACTCTTGCACTGCACTAATAGCCATAATCGGCAGCGTGCCGCGCGGGGCTTCTTGTCGTTTTCATCAGCGTTGCGCATCCAGTGGCCGTTTTTATTGTTCGCACGCCTGGAACGCACATATTCGGTGCGTCCCAGCGACTGGTTGCCTGGAGTCGACTCTATAATAAGTCGTTTTAATGTTAAGTATGTAGTCTACATGCACGCACTCGCACTCTAATTACGATTTTTCTTGGGCCGTTTCCGTTTAATAGCCGCGCGACTAGTTGGCAGCAGGCGGCTCTTCGGCTTTTTTGCGCGCTTTCCATGCGCGGATCGCTCGATGGCGTTCTATATATAGCACTATCTAATTGCATAAAAACCCAGCGTGCTTAGAGGAATTTCTAGACGGCCCATAACAGCAACTATCCCGAGATCCACATCGACAAGTTTTTTCGCAATCGAAGAAACGATGCAGACCGATGGCCATTAAATTAATGACCGCCTGAAACAAAGCTGGGGAAGATGCGCCGACGGGGATGAGTCACATAAATTACGTCGTAAGTGCAAGTATCAAGTTGCAAGCGGCAAGTGCATAACCTACTTCGATTGCACTTGTAACCAACAACTTCCTCGTCATTGTGCGCCGCTAAGTGATTTGATTAGATGCATCATAATGCATCATTACGCCAAGACCAACCGTTCCAAGGCCCATCTAATGCACAATAACAATAAATAACGGCGACTAATCATAAATGACTCAATCAAGCCAAGGGCCGCTGCGTATTTATATTAATAATCGCAATCACGATCTGATCTAATCTTCCTGCAATGCAAGCACGGCTGCAGAAAACATGTTCTAACGAAAAAAAGGAGGCGCGGACGAGCCGCGGAGTGCAGACCATGTCGGGGCTGCACGCCACACGGGCGCATAGTATTTTATCCGTGACCTTGCACGGTCAATGATACTCGCGTCTTGTCTTGGCGTGCGCGCGGCCACTCTTCGCCGCTCCGATGCGTCGCCACTGGCCGGCGAGGCGCGCGAATGTGCACCTTTGCGTGCCGCGAAAGATGGACTCGCATCTCGCCTCGCGCATTTCTCACTGATATGAATATGAATTTAATTGAACTTATCCGTTACGGAGCCGCACGATTCGCGAGGCGTGCAAGGGGCGCGCGCACACAGCTCGAGAGAATTGAGCTCTGAGCTCCATTGAAATAAATTAAATAATTACATAGTTGGCACGCATGTTCAATTAGCGTATTATTTAATCAGCGTCTATTGTTCGCGGATTGAACAAATCGCGCAAATCTCGTTGCGTAATTAGTTCGCCTCGCCAGCCCGCACCCTTGCGCTGGCTCCAGTCCTGGGCGATAGGGTGATAGCGCCCGGCCCGAAACAGGCAAACAACTTTAGCGATGCGATAAGGTTCGACGTTGTTTGGCTGGGACCGGAAATCCCTCGAGGCGCCTTGGCTGAATCTAATCAACTAGTAACTGCATACCAAAGTTACCAAACTGCATACAAGTGCAAGTCCTCGCGATGCTCTTTTCGCCATGCTCGGTTCTAACGCTGCGCCGCGCCAGCCGCGTCCCGCCCGTCGCCGGCCGCACCGCGGGGGCTGGTGGGGAGGGCGTCGCGTCTTCGCTTACCGTTTCTGGGCGCCCACCGACGACTATAAAACGCACCACCATCGCTCCTCCAACGACACAGACACGCTTCGTGTGGTAGAGTGTGCATAGCAGTGCGTTCCCACTTTGACTTTACACCGCTTCCCGGACCACCAAGAGCCCCGAGTGCGTTGCAGCCGATCATCGTATAAGTCATCTTCCAAACAAACCGCATACAGGTAAGTCCCGCATTCACTAGTCAAATTATGCATGTCATATTGTCAATATCGTCACAAAAAAGTTTCGCAAACTTTCAAACTTTGTACAATTCTAACGAATATTAGTTTGAATTACATTTTCAAGGTGACTCTTTGTCAGCACTTTTCAAATGATTAGTCATTGCTCATTAAATTGCGGAAGAGTTTTGTTGAGATCCTTGAATTTAATTTAAACTCCTTCAGAAAATCTAAAGCCGCCGCGAGCGCTGTCGTCACATTTATGAGCGCGAATTAAGTTAAGTTCGAGTTGCGCGGTGCGCAGCCGATGGAAAAATTCCACCGATTCCCGCATTCCGCGCAGGATGCGCTGTTTATGGCCCAACTAACTCGTTTCTATCCGAGCTCTGATCAGGCGCGCTGATTATAATAATTCAGCGAAACCCGTTCGACATAAATCTCGCCCGCTTTCCACCTCGCTGCAACGCTAGAAAAGTGGCTGGAACCGGTTAGGCCAATGTGATAGGCGCAGGGAGGCATCGTCGTCGCGATAAAATGGCAATAAAAGGGGACGAGCGCAAAGCGCGCTTGGCGCATCCCACTTAGCGCGTGATAAATCAAAGCAAAACGGGTTTGATTTTTGCGTCGCAGCAGACGGTGTCTTGTCTTTGCAAGAAGCGATTTGCAATTCTAACTTGCGTTGATTCAAGGCCGCGCGCAACCAGCAATAGCAATGAAGAGCGACGCGCAGCAGCACAGGCATTGTGCGTCAATTATCTAATTTACTGTCGTATGCTCACTTTGGCCGCGCGGTTCGTTGGCCCACTGCCGATTATTATCGAATTACGAATTTATTCGATTTAATCATAAGCGGTCATGAACTACGGGCGCTTCGCCGTGAATCACGACACCAATTAAGTTGCCATGTAATTACACCACACTTCGTTTTCAAGTTCAACGACTTGACTAAGTTACGAATTTTTGCTCTGTTATAGAATGAAAGTGCTACTATTCTTAGGCCTTATCGTGGCCACGGTCTGGGCGTACCCGGTGGCTGAGTCGGAAGGACCCGCATCGACGGTGGTTGTCGACTATTCGGCGGTGGCGAAGGAATCCGAATCTCACGAACACATCCACCAAGACTCGGCAGAATCGGCGGAATCATCGGAGTCTTCCGAGGAAAAAATTGAGGAGCCCAAAACAGAAGCAGTCAAAGAACCGAAACCATTAGCCGATGAAATCAAGCCTATTCCGACCGAGGAAATAAAGGAAGAGACTCCAGTCGTTGCTGTGCAGGCGGAGCCCGTAGTACCCGTAGTGCAGGACGAGATTGCTCCTCTTGTGCCCGAAGTGCCAAAAGCAGAAATTCCCTTAGAAGAACCCGTCGAAGTCCCAGAGGCTCCAGTAGCTCTTCCAACTGTAAACGCCGATGCCACTGAACGGAAGGAAGCTAAGGCCGAAGATGAACCCTTGAAACTCGATGAAACTAAGCAAGAAACTGAACAAGTAGCTGCCCCCATTGATCCAGTTGCGCCAGCCGTTGAAGAAGATATCAAGGTGGAAGCTAGTGAAGTACAAGTAGTGGAAGAACCCAAAGCTCCGGCCACCGATGAATTGGTGATTCCTATTGTTCCTGCTGCACCCATTTCCCAAGATGCTGTCCAAGAATTACCAGCTGTTGTTCCAGAAGTACCACTCGTACCACAAGAAGTAGCTCCCCTTGCTGACCCTGTACCAGAAATCGCCCCGGTAGCAGTTGAAGCCGAAAAGAAAGAAAGAAAAGAAGACGCCGTGCCAGCAGAACCAATCGTCCAGCAAGAACCCGCCGTAGAAGTAAATGTCCCTGAAGCGCCCCAAATCACCGAAGTCAAGGAAGAGTTGCCAGTCCCACTACCAGCTTCCGATCTGCCTGCCGAACCCCTACCAACATTAACAATCCCTCTCCCAGCCGTGCCAGCAGTTATCGCGACAATTGACAGCTTGCCAGAAGCTCCAATTGTTCTTCAGGAAGAAGCGCAAATTTTGCCCGTAGCTGATATTGCCGTGCCCCTTGCCCCCGAGGTGCCTATGATCGTTCCTGCCGAGCCTGTGGCGTCCGTCGTTCTCGCCGAACCAGTGCCGCTCCCACAAGCCAACGAGGTGCCATCATTGGAACAGAACCAAGTGGTGCAAGATAAAGATACCGAAACTCAAGAAGTACAAGAGACCAAAGTGGCACCTGTGCAACCACAAGAAGCGGCGGTAGCACCACCAGCGCTCGTTGACGCGAAACCTGAAGCCCCGACGCTACCCGCGGAGGCGCAAGCGACGCCGGTCGAACCCGAGCCGGTGGCAGCTGTCGTTCCGGAGGCACCCGAAGCAGCCAAACCCGTCGAGCCGGAAGTAACTCATTGAGCCCAGTTTCTCGCGTTTGCATCTCAAACTCATCCTCATCCATTTTGACCAGAATCACACACTAACACAACGGAGATACAGGCATGCCAGAGCATTCGACAATAAACGAACAAACGTAAACGAAGTAAAAACTAATAAATATATAAATGCTTGGAGAGAAAGAAAACAAAAGAAAAATGGCGACGTATGCGTAATTATTTCCACGCTGATCCGAGCGTCCCGCTCGTCTCGCGAATTTCAATTTGGTTCATTGGGTAGGTCGAAATTCCGAGATGACCGGTCGCTGTCAGATGGAAAATACACCCACTAAGTGCTCAATAACGTTTTTCTTCACTGGATATCACGAAGGATATCGATTTGTTTCTTTAGTTGTAGCAACTAATTATTAATTGTATTTTAGTTCGATTAGCTGCGTTTTTGTATTCAGTCTAGAGTGTAAGACTTTCATGAGTAACTGATTAATTATGAGATATTGTATTGATATGTCTTTACGATTTTATATAAAAAACGATATTTTCAAAGATTATGATTGTGATTATCTCCCTTAATTTGTGTATCTCTATAGTCATGCATGGTTCCAAGCGCTCAGCAGTAATTTTATTTTGAATTGCAAGTTTGTGATTCTTGGTCGAATTCATGCATGGAAATATACAAAACTGATCTTACCTGCCCAGTTAACATGCGGCATGCGACCACTCCCAGGGACCACCAATCTACAGCGTGCCCGTACGGCTGGCCCGTCCACACCTCGGGCGCTGCAACAAAACAAACTTACCTTTAATCAAGGGCAAAAAATAAAGACCAAGGGGATCGTTTGATAATTCATGTATATTGTCGATATCTTTGTTCGTGATGGATCTATTTTATATAATACATATTCAGTTATTATATTCATTGTATCACGTTACGATAATTAAGTGCTCAGACACCATGTTTGATTCTCGACGTCATCCGTCCTATATTACTCTAAAATATTATTAAGTCCAATCATCAGATCATCCTAATTGAATAAAATATTTTATAATTAATAAAAATAACTTCCACTAATTTGTTATTTACAGTCAGTAAATATGGTAGTCACGTACCGGACACGGAAGTGTATTGCCCATTATTTACAAGCGCGAACTTAAAGTAGGGTGGTTATATATTGGTGTGCAACTAAACATCCACAAAGGTAACGTTTACAGGTTAACTCGACTTTACAACTAAGGCAAGCGATAGTGCAACTTCGAAAAGAAACGATTCACCGACAAGTTGTCTTTACTGTTCAAACAGCCACCCTAGTCAATAGCTAAGTACACGTTCATCTTTGGTGTGACAGAATGGTGCGGCGGCAGGCGGGCGGCCGCTCATAGTGCAAGCGTCTCCTTGATGAGCTTCTTCATCGTGGTGCCCATCGAGCTGGAGGACGGGCCGGACGTGCTGTAGTTTAACTTGAATAGGTACGGCTGCACGTCTTGGTAGCCGGCGTCAAAGATCAGCTCCAACTCGGGACGGTTGGGCATTTTCGGCAGGTAGTCGTGGCGGTTCATTACCTCGGTGATATAGAGGATTTTGTCGGTAAGCAGTTCGCCCACTTTCTCGCGGCACACCTGACGCTCGTCCTCGTTTTGGAGCGCAATCAGCTCTAGACGTACTGTCCACACCTCCCACGGTATCTGTTCTTCTTGCCATAGCCAGCGCGAGGGCTTCTTCTGGAAGAACTCGAGGCTAATCTGACCCATGCCGGCACCCTCGTTGCCACGCAACAGCTCTGAAAAACAACTGATTTCACGGCGGAGAGTTGCATCGAGACGGCCTGAGGTGCAGCACACGTAGGTAAGATCGATGAAGTCGCAGTCGACGTCCGTGTAGCCTACCGTACCCACAGAGTAATTCTCGTCATCGTTGTAAACGAACTTGCCGAGTGAACGGTGGAAAAGGACCGTATGGAAGATGCTGGCGACCGCCTCGTCAACCTGCCGCCCCTCCATCGTCAGTTCAAATGTTTCTGAGCGTGCGTTCATGTTGACGCGGCCTAACTAGCGCGGCGCGTAAAAGATCAATCAAGCGTGCATACCCATGTACTTCGGCGTGCCGCAAACGGTGCGGGTGCGTGCTCCATACGCCAGCCACTTGGAGAAGCCAAAGTCGATCACTTTGAGATTGAACTGTGCGTCGAGCAGAAGGTTTTCCGGTTTCAGGTCGCGGTATATAACGCCCGCGTTATGAAGAAAGTCGAGCACGAGCGCCAGTTGCGCGACGTACAGCTGCACAACCAGTAGAGGAAATATAGCGTGTTCCTGCAGCAAGGTGTATAATTCGCCGCGGGGGACAAACTCGGTCACTGCAAAATTGAACACTAATTATTACAATTACTTACTACATAAAGGATTGTTACTTACAAATAAAAAGTTTGTGTTTACTCTGCCAATTTTCCACAAACTGAACAATGAAGGGATGATGCCCTATCACCTTCAATATTTCAGACTCCTGCAGAATGCACCCAACTAAATCTTCTTTAATTACTTTAGATTTGGAAATAATTTTGATGGCGTATGTTGCGCGCGGGTCTTCTACTTCCACTCTGCATACTTTCCCAAAGGCGCCGTCAGCTAGATCTGCACCAAACGTAAACTCCTTCGTTTTGTGTTGTTTTAAAGTTGGGAACAGTGGCAAAAAGAGGGTCTCGGTCTGTGCTACGGGCCACGCTTCTACTTTAGCAGTCTCGAAAGCGTGCTCACTGTTACGGCTGCAACAAGAATCGAAAAAGAGTTGGAGCGCGATTCTTTGTACAAACAACTAACCTCCTTTTAGATCCTTGCTTGAACAACGAACTAAATGAAGAACGTAGTGACGATGTGGCTACCGTTTCCGCAAGGTTGTCTCGAATCTGCGATGCAAACAAAACATAATAGATATTAGCCACACGGTGCGACGAACGCGAGGTGCACGTGCTGGCTGAGTGAATGACGCATTAAGAAATTCGCAACGCAACACAACGCGAAGCAGCGTGTTGTAAACGTCAAAAATGCAGGATTGTTTTTGATGCTTTGTGTAAGCATTCGCACACACACTCGCACGGTACCTGCGCGTTTTGCAAGTGTCGTTGCTTTTGTTCGCAACAACTTGAGAACAACAAAATTTGCACTGACCTGTTCGTCAAAGGAGGCGCTGCCAGCCTGACGCTGCTGTTGAAGGGCTCTATACGTTCCGCTGGTGCAATCCGTCTCGGCGACACAGCTCGTCCGTCGTCGTGCGACCGCGTTGCCCATCAAATGTGCGGCCAGCCGTTGTTTCGCATGACGCGCGCACCGCGAACGGTAGACGTCGTCCAACGTCGTCTCTAGCTGGGTAACCACCACCTCGTGCACTCGAATATTCGCAACGTCAGCCGCACACCAAACTACTCGGCTGCATGAACTCGACCTGGACTTGCCCTCTGTTGACTATGCTCAGAAGGCAACCACCAGGCAACTGAGCACAATTGAGGTACTGTCGCGCTGCCTTCGTTCGCTTCGTATCGTTTGGTGGTACTCAACTTCTCGATGTAAACATTGCGCATTTAGCACGAAAGTCCCTAGGTGTGGAAATACTTGTAAGAACACCAGCACTACTTCGCGTAAAGTGGACTGAAAACCTAGCCATTGATTGTGATTTCACATCGTCAATGAGCTGAGGGTAGCGAAGGGGCAGAATCAGCAGTATCAATAGAATTAATTCATCCAATCACATCCAATTCATCCAAATTCAACATTCAGCTGACAATGCTGTCAAAGTGACAGCGACGAAAAACGAGTGTCACCAAATGTCACTGGGTTGCACTAGATCTCTGACGCATGCGTCATGAACGTTACTCATCACACGATAATTTAATATGTAATTATTGCCGTTATTGCCCCAACCCGTTCAACCCAGTCTACAATAATACAATATTGACACTGTTCAGTCGACCCGAGTGTTTCGATGTGCGGCGGAGACAAGTGACGATCTTGTATCGTACAATGGACAACGTGGAAGATGCTAGTTTGTTGCACAATGATGCTGCCGAAGTGCCTGATACAATGCAGATTGCGGCGCTTACACGCGAAAAGGAGGAAATGCGTGTGGAGTTCGACACGCAGCGAGCCAAGCTGAAAGAGTTGTTTTTGCACAAAGAAGAGGAATTGAAGAGCATCAAGGAGGAGAAGCAAATGCTCGGGAAACAAGTGGAACAAGTCACTACCGAGCTGAACGAGCTCAAATCACAGCTGCTCGTGGCCGGATTTCAACTAGAAACGAACGTGGAGACTGAAAAGAGGAAGGCTGCTGAAGAGATTGCCACACTGCAACAGCTGATTCATGAAACTGTGGAGGAATCCACCTCGTCGCGCAGCGAAGTAAGAAAGTTGCAAAAGTTGATCCAGCATCTAGAAGGGCAGATTCACGACATGAAACAACATTCGCCACATCACACATCACAAGTATGTGAGTTTACTATTTGCCTAAGTCAAATATTTATTATTTTATTATTTGCAGGAATCCAATTTAGCACCTAGTCTTGTATTGAGTGCAGTTACTAAAAAGATAGGGAAAAAATTCGGGGCGGATTTCTTCACATCTCAGGACGAAGATCACAAAGAAGACCATGAGCTTCTTAAGACTCTCATTGGACCTCTTGAAGAGGAGATCAAAGCACTGAAGGATAAATTGCGTTCGACTGATGAAGAACTTCAACGCTGTAAGAATCCAGATTTGGGTGGTGAGGCAGCGGCATTGATAGAAGCACCCAGCTGTGATATGTGCCGCAATTACGAGGATGAATTAGTGGGTGAACAGAAGCGCGTTGCCGTGTTGGAAACTAAGCTACTCACCGCCGAAAAGTCCGCCGAGCGACACAAGGAAGATCTTTTGAAAGAAATCGGTTTTCGCAAGGATATGGAAGAGAAGTGGCATGAGAAGAAAGAGGAACACAAAAAGCTGGTGGCAGGATTGACTGCGCGCCTTGAATGCGATGAACAAGACTTGAAAGAGATACAGGATGCGTATGATCAAACAGTGAACGAAATGCAAGGCCGGCTTAGATTGCTCACTACTGAGAGGGAATGCGTGCAGAAGGAATTGGAACGATTACAAAAAGAAAATGATCATTTGGTTGGTAAATATGCGGTACATTCGCAAGTTCTACAGAACGAATTCATTGACTTGCCAAACACAGTCGATGAACTGCAGGAAGCAATGCTTCAAATGCAACAAGAATTAATTATTGCCAAGATTGGTAAAGAAGCCGCCGAAGAGGAGAAAGACAAATTACGTGGTGAGATCATCTTGCTGCGGGATCAAATTTCCAGTGATCAGCAAACTACCAAGGAATTAGAAACGAGTCTAGCCAACGAATTGGACCAAGTCAAGTAAGTTTAATATTTAAATGTTTTGCCCCCTAAACAATCTAATCTAATGCTGCCATATATTGCCTAGAATGCAGCGGAACAAATTAATGGAAGAACGTAATCGCTACCAAGCTACCGTGGACAAATTGAAAGCACGCGAACAGGACACACACAATCAGCTGCAGGAAAAAATTCATGCGTTTGATGGTGTTCTAGTGGCCAAAGAAGCGCTCGATGCAAAAAATCATGAGCTGCGTGCGCGCGTAGCTTCTCTACAACACGAGCTGGACACCAGCGAGACAGTGCAAAAAGACTTCGTGCGGCTATCGCAAAACCTGCAAGTGCAATTAGAAAAAATCCGCGCTGCGGACACTCAGGTGCGATGGCAGCACGATGAAGACGTTGACGAGTGTCCCGTTTGCCACTGTATGTTTGCTTCAACACGTCGGCGCGAGCATTGCCGCCACTGCGGGCAGATCTTCTGTGGGGTTTGTCTCACGCACGTTGTACGCTCCGGGCCTAATCAGCGCCCGTCCAAAGTGTGCGACGTGTGCCACACACTGCTAGTCAAATCCTCAGCGCCATATTTCAGCACAGAGGCGCCGCAATCACCTGGCTAAGATGGTGCGCAAAAATCAAATGAAGATCTAATATAGCAATGAAATATTCTATTAAACATTACATATGATCTGTGTTACTAATTATATTACATTCATTAACCGCAGCCGTTCATTATTTAACGTGTTACGCCGCCACGTCGAAGAACTTATCGATGATGGTGACAACTTCATCCGGTTTGTATTTGATATACTTTTCCGGGTTCTTTGTGAAGTGGATTCGAGCGAATGTATTGTAAAATGCGTTGTACTTTGGAATGATGTATTCTTTATTGTCGCGTTTGAGACTTTCGCGCAGCTGAACATCCGGAATAGAATAACCGCGTTGCACTTTACCCATTTCTTCTACTTCCTTGTTAAATCCGGCAAATTTATCCTTTAGCGCTGCGCGTTCTTTGTCCTTCAACTTATCATGTTGATATAGTTGGGCGTCATCAGTTGAAATGTAATTTAACAATTTGCTCCAGCTGAAACAACCAAGATTTGAAAGAATTCAGTAAACAAATTAAGAAATGCATACCTCTGTAAATAAGCTTTCTTGTGATCTTGTATTGAGTTATAGTAATATTCCTCGCACTTAGGCTCGGATATTAAGTATAACTCCATGAGTTTACTGCGCTGTAAAGATTTCAAGACGTAATTGTTGTTGTTCAAGCGGAAAATTGCTTTCAACGCAGAATCGCCGTACTGTTCACTTTTGCTGAGCAATGTGTGATTCAATTGCACCAATACTTTTTCTGTAAGAAGTAAATTTGACAAAAATTAGCCGAAAATGGTTGTCAGGTAAATTTGGATGTATGTACTTATGTACAGGCCAATGTACGCTTTGTTCCTATCGCTGGCTTTGAACTTATCGACTTGATTCTTGTAACTGCTGTCTTGTGACAGAACCCGGGAAATGATGTCGTTGTAATCGAGCAGTTGCTCAAGGAACATGAGCACATTTGATGTCAATTCGTGCACTGTTCCATCTCTGGGTAATTGCGACACTGAATCGGAACGAAGCGACTCGATGAAGTCTTCTAAAGCTTTCAATCCCTGTAAACAATCATATTAAGAGCACACAGTTTATAATTTTGAATGAAATTTCTTACAGTTGTGTGTAGAGTAGTCAAGATCGATTCGAACTTTGCTTTCACATTCGAATTGCAATCCTCGACAGTCTTTTCAAAGTCCGGCTTTAGAACTAGTAACTGTTTGAGAATTGGAAAGATAACTAGTACGGCAGCAAAGTCATGTCGGTTAATACAACGCTTTGCCCGTGCTGCAATGTTCTCGCCATCTTGGACAATAGAATCCATTGCATCCCTGACAATCAACTCAAACACGCTTGGCTGGTGGTTAGTAGCAATAATGTCTTTCATCATAGCAAGCTCAATCTGCATCAATTTGTGTAAGGCTACAACCGACATGAGGTAATTTTCCATTTCTTGCTCGCTGTCAATCTCATCATTTGCGTTTGACGCCTCTAGGTGTGTGGACATCCTACGGCCGGTCAGATTCAACCCTGTAGATTGCTCCAATGTAGCAGATGCCCTGGCGAAAATCTTGTTCGCTTTCTTTTCGAATACGTTCTGCATTCGACGCGTAGACGGCCGACGCGCTGACGTGTCATGTCTATTTTGGAATTTATTGCGAAACATTGGTGAGCCGCCATGCATGCTCCCGCCACTTACAGACCTTTGATGATTCTTCAACATTGTCATTGATTTCTGCAGAATAGCACCTCGACCAATACCGTACACCGTGAGAAATTCGTCCTTTCCATTATCTAACATCCACTCTGCCATTCGTACCAAATCGACATGGAATTTATCAGGAAAATTCGGTGTTGGCATCAAAAACTCACTGGAGTTTTCTTCATCAGAGTTAATCATCATCATCAGCACACCAGGCATCAATGGCTTGCTGTGCTTGGCTAACGTTGCTTTGAATTCCAAATTCAACTTGTCACTACCTTTATTGAACAATGTGCTAACATTTTCTAGCTCCACACTTTGTGGAATATGTTTTTCAAAATATTTCTGTGCCCTTGCCAGCTTGTTCATGCATTGCAGATATGTGTCAAGTGCAACCCCAGCATCTGTCACAACACCTGGACCTTTTTCAATGACATCATCTACTTTAGAAGAAACTTCGTAATAGCCTATCACACTATCAAGCAGTTGAAGTGTTCTATCAATGTCTGTTGAAAGGTACATGAATTAAATTTAATAGGGAGTGGTCTCAGTTAATTAGGTTACTTACTGTGTTGGGACTTTTGTAAGTTTTCCGTCTCATTGTAAACAGGAAGTATAGTATCTTCGAGACGTGAAAGGCGATCTTCAAATGTGTTTAAAATGCCATCAACACCCTTTGCAATCTGAGCACTCTTGGATATTCGGTCTTTGAGTAGACTCAAATTTGCTAACTCCTAAAATAAGCAGAAAATACCAGAAACTATAGAATAATTCAAATATGACAACAATAACTAATACCTTCTCAAGTTTATAACTAATTTCTAGTTTTGTTTCTTGTACTACGTTCATTTTTATTATTATTATTATTATATGTTTCAGTATTTGTGTCATTCTAACCTAAATGTCAGTTGTACTGACTGGTACTGACGTACAGAGATTATCTATGGTGGCCAAATTTAGCATTTAGTAAGTGAGAGAAATTGAATTTTATACTGGTCACTATAGTAATTTCATTTCTTTTCTTCTGATTTAAAAATAGGTGTTTGTAAGGTAACTAAACATTTTCTATACAATACTTATATACTTATATAATTAACTAAAGTAGCTTTGTTCAAAGCAGACATCATTCATAGGTGTTGATTAAAGATGTATATCGCACGCAAAACTTAAAATTCTTAAAAAATAAGATATAATAAAATTTCAGTCATGGGGCGGCACTTTCTTCAGTGCCACAGGGCGGCACAAATCTTAATTCGGCCCCGAGTGCAGCAATCGTGTGCGCTTTGCGTATCATCGTA